>JAPMOQ010015914.1:4348699-4450993 GCA_026543055.1 Argiope trifasciata
GGGTTTCTGCATATCGCCGTAGCATGAACTAATAAGCTAATGGCAGATGTCTATACAGTTTGCCAATATTTGTATATATCCGTCGTAAAAACCAAGAAGTGATTGGCGTGTATTCATATTATGCGTTTAGTATAATTTAAATTTCTCCTTATTTATAAGAATACACTTATAACTCTCAAAAATAATTTATCTTTTGCTAAAGACAGGAGATACTATTTCGCATCATAAACTTGCCGTTTCTCATTTCGATTTATAAAGGTGGTAAAAAACGGAACTTCTGTAATGTGATTAATGAAATTTTAGAAAACAGCTTAAAAATATTTAACAAATTTTTGAAGAACAATTATATTATATTTGATCTTTAGATAAATATATAATATAATACTATTCCCCTAAAAATTATCTATTTCATTGAACATAAAATTAACATGTATTTCAGAAAAATGATTTTTTTTTTTTTTTTTTGTTTGCGTCAAAAAGTATTTAGATATTGCCTTCCTTTATAAGAATAGTGTTTAGCGTCTCGAAAATTTCAAATGGTACCAGAATATTATCTACAAATGATTATAGATGGCACTGCATATTTAAGTAATAAGAGTATTCAGTTGCTAAAGTGCAGGATTCCTCAGGAGCGCCATCTATTGTATCTTATTCAAAGTGAAATATATTAATGGTCAATATATCTTATTATATTGAACTTATGTTAAAATTTATTTTATATTCAACATTATTTATTCTATGTATATACTAATTTAACATTTCAGTTTAAAAGAAGATTTATAAGACATTATACAGTAATCAATAACGTGTGTCAACTTATTCATCCACAGGTTATGTAGCAGTTAAACGACGTGGATGAGTTCCAAGCGAGTCTTTAGGAGACCACAGCATAATATATTTTTTTTACATCTATTTTTGATTTATGTCAATTTAAAATTTAACCTTTTGACGAAATCAACTTTTTCACTGTATATGCTTTTTTTAATAAAAATTATTGTTGGACATGGAAGATAGGACTTACTTTTAGATGTTGAGTAGGTTTCAGCATAGCATGAGGTTTTAATAAAAATTTTCAAATCTGGTAATATTTGCAATTAAGGATTAACTTCAGAATCAAGAAATAATGAACAAATTTTTAAATGCACCATTTTTAAATACTGCTTCTCTTACCAGTAATACAATTAGATGTGTAAAGGTATAGTTAGAAAATTGCAGAAATGCATAACACAATGAATAGGATGATACAAGACTTCTAAAATAATTTAAATTATATGTCTATCAAAATTTAAAAATATAATGCCAAAGAATTTAATAAGAAACAATTGCACAAAATATTTAAATTTTTAGCAACCATTAATCCTGGTAAGTCAAATGGTTTTATAAACAGTTAAGAATTGCTTTATCTTAGTTATATTGGAATTGAGAAATCATTCCTTTATGTATAAATACTAGTATTTTATGAAGTTCTTATACTTTAAGCAGTCTAAAACAAAAATACAATCATTATTCCTTTCAATTTTCTTTGGTCTATTGTGATGTACTGCTAAACATGCATATTCTAGATAAGCTAGTTAATTATATTGATTAATTTTTAATATAGCTCATAATGTTCTCTGCTACTTTTAAAATAAATTCAGAACCTTACATATACTCCATGAACATCCTGTTCATTAAAAAAAAACATTTAATACCACATTACATCACAGTTCAATAATTCAATGAATTATACTACACCAATTTAGCTTTTAACAGTTTAATTATTTTTATATATTCATAAGATATGACAATATAAGTTACAAAGAAAATAATTCCCTTATTGATAGAAAAAAATGTATTTTGTTTTGTGAATGAGCTTTATGAATTTTTCATTTAAAAAATTTACAATTAATTTATTTAACTACATAGTGTTTTATCTCAGATTACAAAAATTTATTTTATATATTTATGGAATTTTCCATCATAAAAAAAATTAGCTCATTTCCGTATGTAATGTTTATCTTCATTTTCCAAAATGAATAAATGTTTTGAATGGTTTGTGATATTATTTAGGGGATGAGAATATTTCCTAAGTAGATAAATGTTGCAAAAAACTCACATTATCAGTAATTAAACTCCACTATTAATAAATGAATACATACTTGCATCTGCTCTAGTTATAAAGGACAAATCTACATCAAAAATAGAGCTTGAAATATAACCAAAACAGGCCATTATTTTTGTAATAATCAAAATTCAACATTTTCAGAATAGATTTAAGAGCAGTAAATAAGCATTAATTATAATGTTTTGATTTCAATTTCTGAATTAGCATTTATAATTTTAAAGAAAAATTAAACAAGAATTATTTTTTCTATATTTTTTAGTTTTGCTAGAAAATTTTTTCAAAATCAGCAAATAAGACAGCCATATGCATATAACTTATCATTTAAGCTAAAATGCTAGTTCAAAATGCCTGCAATTATTTTAAATTCATATTTTGAATTTAAAATATAATCTTATTACATTCTTTTTACAAAGTTTGATTGTTTAATCAAGAAAAGGAAATTTTTTTTAATAAAAAAAAAGGGAATTATGTTTTGGAGAATTCTTTTGTGTTACAAATAAAATATGATTATCCCCTATTAATGAAAAAGGAAACTTGGTATTTAAATTATTTTATTATTTACTTCTATTAACTATAAATATGCATCCTTGTTTATAATAGTTTACCAATTAATATTTCGTTCAGAAGCTCTGCTATTCCAAAAGCCATCTTTAAAATTCTTAAATATGGTAAGATGACAAAGGCAACATTTGAGCCAGTGTCTTAAATTCATATGAGAATATATCTCCATTACTAAACTAGTTCCATATACATAGCAAATATTTAAAATCAGATGGATTAAGTTCAGATGACATAAAATTCAGTTTAAGCTGATGATCCAAAGCTTACAACTAAGCTAATGGCACTAATGTCATGGATACTATTAAATTGTTCCTGTGATAGTATATTGACACTGTAAAACAGTTTGATAAAAATAAATTTTAAAAAATATTTACTTTCAAAGCAATATGAAAAAAGAATTAAATTTCTATGGTTCTTATATATTATTGCAACAGCAATATTTCTTAATCTGATTTATTAGAAGAAAAAAAATAGAATTTATATTTTGCTTAACACCAACAGATGTACCTATGACAACTCTAATGAAAGAATTCCACATAATGCATTATAATTACTTAAATTCACAGCTCATGCATTTAATCATGGGAATGCTTAACCACCTAGTCTTAACTGAATTGCCTAGAATAGACAATTCAGTTAAAAAGAGGAGGAGAGAAACTGAAATATAAAGCTTTTAAGTTTCTGCAGTGTAATACTCAACAAAATTCTTAAAGGAGAAATTTTAAGGAATTAAGTGCAGGTGTTACAGGACATCTTAACAGAGAATTATGATTTGTTTTTAAAGAATTGCACTGAAGAGATATTTTTTTAATAATACTCTTTAAGACAGTAAAATAAAACTTCCTGTTCTAGACAGATAAAATTAAATATAAGTCAAAATGATGCTGAAGTACCACAGCCACAAACAAAGTTTAAAATATATTTTTAAAAATAAACAATGACAAACTGAATCGAAAAATATTGGTTACTAGGTAAAAATGAGAGCCAATTGACATCCACAGTGCTATCATTTTGTTTTTATAAAGCATAAATAAAAATTTTCAAAAAAAAAAAAAAATGCACACAATAGAACAAAAAGATTTGAAAATAAGTTTTGTGAATATAACTAAATTTAAAATGTGATACTCATAAATATTTTACAAGCTCAAGAAATATGAACTACTGGGTAAAATTTTCTTAACTTGCAAGTACTGTAAAGCATTAAAAAAAATTCTGAATTCTTTATTAATAAAACACCATTAATTTTGCATAGTTAAAAGCTATGTTTCCATACACAGAACAGATTAATTTCAGATGAATGAAAATCTTGTAGATTCTTCAAAGCATTTATTTGACTATGAAAGGTCATCTCGCAGTACTTTATTAAATTTGATATAATTTCAAATTTTATCACTAATTTCTGGAAAAATTAGTTTTCAAAAATTTTACCCCATTTGGTATTCTAGTAACTTTTCTCACTATGAGATTTTAAATTGGTTATTGCAAATTATAAATGGAATCTTTATGCTCTTGTGAACAATTTAAAAAAATCATGCAATTGAATATTTAAGCAATGAAGACAATTTAAATTTCAATGCAAGAATAAAATACATTACTTAAAATTACAAGGGAAATTCTTTTTTAATATAACACCTTTAAAAAAAACTACACAACTAAGTTATTATTAGAAAGGCAATTTTCTTTAAAAATTTTGAAAGGATGTGAAAATTAGTTTTGTGCAAAAACAGAAAATTCTGATAAAAATGTAATTCCACATTTCTATTTGTCTTTTACAGAATATGTTGCGGATAGAATAAAACTACTTGTTGTATTATTTATTTAGTTAAAAAGGATGCAGGAAATTTTCTTGAGGACAATCTTTGCTTTTCTTTTCCTCACACACATTCCCAAGAGCTAAGATGGCAATTCAGCTAATCCATCATTGAGCCTAATTAATATTTCTGTGTATGAAAAAAATGAAATAGATGTCAAGCTTTCAAAATTAAATAAACCACATTGAGATGAATTCTATAAAATTCTTTAAATCAGAAAAGGTCTATAAAGTCAATTTAGGTAAAAATTATTAATGTTGCCAGTCACCTGCTTTAAATTGCCAATAAATGAAACAATAATGGTCTGAAATTGTAATTTACAAAATTGTCAATTTCTCACATTAAAAGACAGCTGCATTGGAAGTCTTTGCAGTTTTTGTAATTCTTTTGCTGCTGTAATGTTCATTTCATTAATAATTTCAGTAAGCAATTGTGCAAGAATGGATGTCGGGTAAATGTATTTTGAACCTGCAGAATGGATGAAGAGTGAGTGGAATATATATATCTTTTTTTAAGTTGATGTTGTTAGGAAAGAATATTTGTCTGCATGTACTGATCCTGTTATCCACACAGTCCTTATGTATCAATGTGCTAGCGCAGCTACTGAATTCCCACTCCTGTCAGTAGCGAAGCCATAGGATGTTTTTTAAAAAGTTCTGCAGCAGGCATCGCAAGTTCTAAATTTTGCTCTTTACATAACAGACCGGTGGAAACAGTTTGAAAAACTTCTACAAAATTGTTAAGATAATGATCCCACAGGTTTTTAAAAAAATCTCAAATTAAATTCAAATTCTAATACTTATCAGTTAAAATCATAATTTTAAGGCATAAAGTAGTAACCATAACTGTTTCATAAAACTGTTCATTTTGTCTGCCCTCTTTATTGGTAAAATTGGCATCCTTGGCGCAGCAAAGGGCACACTATATTTCACTTTTACCCAGTTTTTTTTTTAATTAAAATATCAATAATACCATGATAAAAAATTAAATCATGCAATTACCTCTATAATTTATTTGACAAGTACTTCAAATTTTGTTGGCAAACATGGGAGGGAGAGGGAGAGTAATATTTTTAGACAATTAAGAATTTTTTACTACCCAAACTAGTGTTTTTGTATAGCCCTTCATAGCCTGGTTCTGAGGCATCGGTTTTATTTGCTCACAAATGTTATAAACAATATACTTGCATTTTCTTTTAAGAAATTTAAAATAATCACACTAAATTTCTCAGAATTTAAAGTTTGATATTCATTTCAACTGTTATATTATTTATTATTTCATACAAAACTCGTATTAAGATCTAGTAGAAGTAATTATTTAATCCATCTAAGCCTTCTCTTCAAACCAATTTAAAATGTTGCAAATAAATATTTTACAAAATAGATATAAAAAAATAATGATATATTAAATTAAAGACTAGCTGATATTTTGGATACAATGGAGCATCTACTAATTTACTTATTTCACAATCATTTGTATCTATTCAATTATTATTTAACAATTAAAACAAATGGAATTTTGCCAATAAGTCCAATACATACATGAACTTAAAACTTCAGTCTTGCACTTTTCCGAGAACTTTTTTTAAGAGAAAATAAAATACTTTGCAAAAATAAAAGTCAAACTTTACTTTACAATTCTTTATCCTAAAAATTTCAAGATTCTTAGACCATTTTAAATAATTTTACTATTGTTTTTTGATAAATATTTATTGATAAGTATTGTCTTATATATTTAAAAAAAAGTTTATATTTTATATATCAAAACATTACACACATTCAAAAATAAATTCAATCATTAAATAATTTCTGCTCCCTAAACACATTTGCTTATTTTGAAAATCCAGCACCCTAAAATTAAAACTTAAATCATGTTTTCATTTCTTGACAAATTCTATAACCAATACTGTCAAAAACAGACTAACAAATATTTGTCAATGAATAATAAACTCTTGATGACATTCAAATTATTCTAACATGTTTCTAAAAAAGAGAAATGTAGTTTACTGATTACATTATTGGATAAACCAGATTGCATAATATGAGATTCTCTATTTTTAATCATGCATAATATCCAATAATGTCCAAAATAACATGAATAAAACATATATAATAAACATTTTGACATCGATGCTAGAAATATTTTTTCCCATTTTAACTCAAAATTAAACCATTTAAGAATTTTATAAAATTTTCTTAGTTTTGATCAATTCAAAATATTTTTATGCCAAATAAATAATTGCTATCCCATATTCAGCAAAGACAAGTAATCCGAAAATATAACCTATCTTCTTCAATCCTAAATTTTTGTTCTCAATGAAATGCATTAAATTCATTAATATTTAGTTTTAAAAATCAAATAAGCTTCTAAAAAGTCAGTATGATAATCAAAATAAGCTTTGTTTTCACTAAATATAATTATGACCTTAATTTAAATAATTTGTATATTATCTTTAATGTCTTTGAAGAGGTTTACATATATATATTTTGTAAGTTTTATGTCATAATGCACATATAAAGACTAAGACTTCATATTAAGACTTTCACAGATAACCATCACCTAAACTAGGAAGAGTCTCATATCAATGTATACTAATACAAATTTTAACTATTTGAAGCCCTTATTTATCAAACATTTATATCATGAGTCAGAAAAAAATGAAAATAAATACTTAACAAAATAAATATAATCAATAATTGCTTTTCTTTCCATTATAAACTTTTCTAACATTTTTTTTAAATTTAATATGAACATAATAACAATTATGGTAACTTCTGGACAATCTAAGTGCAATGCAAGCAAGACACAAATAAGATTTATATTTTTTTTTAAATGTTTACAAAAATATATAACACTGAAGAGTTAAAAAAAATCATAAAGGGTAAATAAACAATTTATGTCATTTCTTTATACAAGTTTTAATGGATATTCAAAATGATTTTATAAAAATTAAAGCTTAATTTTGTTTCAATAAACCTCAAACAACTAAATAAATACACTTTAGAAATTTTCTTAGTTTGATAAATTTCATTACAAATTTAAATTCAGCTTGGCCTGGATTTTTAAGTCATTCTTCATTAAAGTCTAAGTCATTCAATGGATGTATTGAGTTTGATTCAATGAGTTATTAATAAAAGTTCACATTTCAACCAACAAAAATCAAAATTTTAACATCATTTATGAAGATTAATCTCATTCCCTGTTTATAATATGCAGTTTCTACAATGAATATAATAGTTATAGATGTGTTAATATATTTCTTAAAAGATTTTCTTCCACTGATTTATCATAGCTCTATGCATATGGAAAATTTGAAATATTTCCAGAACTACATTTAAAGGATTTTTTTTTTTTTAACCTGTAGTTATTTTCAAACAAATATACTCACTTGCAAGACTTCTGTTTTGATACATCATCTAAAAAACAAGGTGCCATTCAATTGCAATAATCTTATATAACTTTAAAATCATTCATTGTCTCTGTACGTAGAGAAAATATAAATCACATTTTCTCTCTTTAATCCTAATAGAATAAATTTAACACAAAAAAATAAAATCATCAGAAAAATTAAATATTTTATTACACACTTGTATGATGTTTCAGAATTATCAAATACAATAAATCATACAAAAACAGACATAAGAAACAAACAAAAAAAAGAATGATGAAATAAATACAAATCAAAAGCACTTTACTATCAAGCCTAAATTCAAAGAAATCAGAACAAATGCAGGTTGATTATGATATCAATAAATAAATGTAATCAAACTCTAAAGACAATTCCATGCAGAATTTTATACAAATAAAAAACAGTATTTTACATTCTTATAAAATTTAATTTTTAAAGCCATAATAAAGAATTATAAATTATGCAACTCAATATTACTTATAATAAGCAAATGAACCAAAATTATATGCTAGGTGGATTTTTCACCTCTGCCCTAAAATCAAAGAGCACAAAACCAGAATGCAAAATGAAATACATGCATTTAAAGAAATCAATTATGTAGAACAAAACAGTGATATGTCACCATTACCTTAAAATATTTCTTCAACAAGAGTTTTCTTTTTTCGGCATTTACCTTCAATAAATAGGCAACAAAAGGTCTCAAACATTACAAATGCAATAATCAAAGGGTGTATCTACATTTTGCTACTGAACCCGTTTTAATTTGAGTATCCGCATGCGCTTCATAGCCTATCGATATTCTAGGGTGTAAATTTAAACGTTCTTTAATAGTTTTGCCTATCTTCATTACAGCATCATAATGTTTAACGTCTGCGGTCCATACGGCAAGTTTATCACCTTTATTTCTTATCTGCACAACACAACCGTTCACATCGTCACTCGCTATATCAAAGGCCTCTCCAATCATGCATAAAAGTATTTCAAGCCAATAGTTATTTAACTCGGTATTTCTTTGAGATTTCTGCAAATTCAGCAACCATCGACCACCCTGCTTATTTCTTGCATCTTCCCACATTGGTTTAATACCATGTTTAAACATGGCATAATCACATCCTAACGGAATCTTGCTTACAACTTCTAAATGATTATATAATGCCCAAAAATCCTCCACAGTATTAAATACAACAATTTCCATCAAATTTTCTTCCCATGACTTGGTTCTGTCATTTTTATAGAACCATACGGTCCAATCATTCTGTAGAGGATGTTTAATGAGCATTTCAGGTGACACTACTTCTTCCAGATTATTTGAGCCATTTTCTTGTTCCAGAACTTCTGTCGACATTATAAAAATAAATTAATTAATCAAATATACTTTTAAAAAGGCAAATCACTCAAAATGCAATACCGAGCTCACACAACTTCGTTCAGACGTTGAACAGGATGTTGCCAATATCTGACATACAATTACGGGAAATGTTGACGTTGCCAAATATGCGAAAAAAGAGGCCAAATATACGAAACGAGTTCCATCGTACAAAAAGATGCCATTTTTGGAGACTTTTTAAATTTTTTATCCATCAAAAATCGATTCGGTAGTTTAAATAGAGCTGGACTTTGGGAAAAATTTATTAGTCCATAGTAAAATTCATTCAAACCAGCCTTTTTTTTTATCAGCTTTCAAACTGATAGGATATTTGTAAAATCGATTTTTCATAATGATTATAGCTTGAAAAATTTAACATAACACAATGATATTTGTTTACGTTTTTATATCTTTAGTGTTCTATTGGAGGAATCTGAATAAAATTCATTTAACAATAAATTATTTCAAAAAAGCAAAATGTTTCTGATAAGTATCATTTATGATATTTATCAGAAACATTTTGCTTTTTAAACTAATTTTTTGTTAAATAAATTCCTAAAGTCTTTCCAAACGATTGCAACCACACAGTTGTGAATTTGTCTTATTTGCCATATTCGAAAGATGTATTGTAGTGAATTTTATGATAATGGCTTAAATTTTAATCACGTTCATTTATAAATTTAAATAAAAATGGCTGTAAGAAATCAGAATTCTGATTATGATGATCAATAGTGGTTCTCACGTGATCCGCAATGTTTGAAGAAGCCAGTAATAACTCAACTCAGTTATGAAATTGAAAACGAAAACTTTATAAACAACAGCTAAAACTTTATAAAAACAGCTTTATAAACAACATGACAAAGGCAACCAGGGGATTATAGCCTTTGTCGCTCCATATCCCAAAATATTTACATTCAAGATACAACAGCTGAAAAGACTCAAAGCTAATATCTTTCGGAAAATCAGTCATTTAAACATAATGGCATATAGAATGACTTGCCCAGTCGTAGAAATAAATTTTATAGTTTGTTTCGAGAAGAGTAGTTTAAAATAGCAAACATTACACAGTAAAAGAACCGTGGACCATAGGCAAGTATACGACAGTGTACTCGGGTAAAATCCTATTTTAGCCCACCTCTGGCAACTTTTTCAAAATGTCGCCAATTTTTCAAAATCTCGCCAAATCAAAAGTATTTGAATTAAAAATTTAAGAGGTTGATTTAAACCGTATGGTTGCCGCATTTCTCTTCAGATGCTGGCAGGGTTGCCATTTTAAAATCATTACCGCTGATAATTTGGCGAGTTTTTAAATTGGCGTCAGAGGTGGGCTAAAATAGGATCGACCCTGTACTCGCCTATATATATTTTATTTTCCCGAAACAAGTTACAGCTTGACTTAATTTGCAATACTAAAATTTCAATGTTAAAGAAAATGGGACCTAGAGTTTTCTGCAAAATGTTGACTGATGGATGTAAGTCTTCAGAGAATAATTTTGAAAAATTCGACATACTATAAAAGGTGGGAGGGAGATTCTTTCTTAATTGTACTAATATTTCAAAATTTGGGGTAATTTATTTCAATATAAATAAGTATGCACACCTTTTTAAAGATACTTTATTCTTTGGGGATGTTTAATAAAACAGAAAGAAAAATTTTAAATCATGGTATAAATATATTTATCGATTAATTTCATGACGTTTTATTGCTTCTAATAAGACCCATAAAAGTGAAATATATGGTTAAAAATTATAATAGTATCATTCGATATAATATTTTGATATTTTACATATTGAGACACAACTTGGTCAATAGATAAATAGTTCTAATTTGATTTGGTTCGATCCATTTAAACTTTAAAGCAAGGATTTATATACTTAAGGAGAATTCCTTTTAATGCAGAACATTTGCTGATATGTATAGAAACAATTAAAAATCATAAAGAATAACATGCATAAAACATAAGCAATTATAACACTACTTATATTCACATTCAGAAATTTTTTTACCATAGATCTATGAAAAAAAGAGAAATTTGCTTAGCATACTGACCGTATTTGGAATGTTGAAATCTTTGGATGCTATGAAAATTAAAAGGAGTGGTTATTCCTAATTATTTTGTGTTACAGAATTTTATGATATTGTTTATTTACATTTTCGCCGTATGAGAATGATTCATTAGAATAGTCAAAATAAAACAAAACGAAAATATGAAATAGACTGAATATGCTTTTTTCATCAAACAAAATAAACTTCATGCGGAGTGTTTTCAATCTTACAATGAGCAGCAATTTTTAATTGCTTTGATAAGATTATTATCTTCTTATTATTATTATCATATCTTGGAAATTTTTCACTCTACCCTTTAACTTAAGAATTATCAATAAATTGATTTAATCCTATTATGTTACTTTGTTTGTACCAATAATGTTCCTTGAGAAAAATACTGTTTAACATTTCGAATGTTTCAGATGAATATTGTAAATATTAATTTCGAAGAGTTGATTAAAGTTACTCGTATAATCTTATTTCGCTCAAATTTCATGAAATGATAAGGAGTATATCATCTAGGAAATGAATATGAATTCACATATTATTTCGAAGAAACTGCTGCAGGAATTGATGGCTCTAAAGTGGAAGCCGTCACTTAAAGTATAGTTATCGTTTTGTTTCATATGGGACGTCGTAACAATTCAGTATAGTCTAAATTGCATCATGGAGTATACTCATAGCAACTGAGTAATACACACACACATACAGCATTCGTGTATGTGCGTAATGCGTATAGATACAACAAACGAATGCATCGCTTTTGAAAGTTAATGCAGAATATTTTTTTTAATATGCTGCGACACTTCAATTTTTGGTAGCATATGTTTTCTCATAAAATTGTGGGGGAGGGGGATGAAATTGCATAGGATATATATAAAAAATTTTACTGTAATAAAATGTGAAAGTTTTATATAATTTATTAGAATAAATAAGGTTTAAAAATATAATATGTTTTCTAAAAATGTTTTAAGAAGTAACACTCAAAATTCATACATTCAATGTTGAAAATTCGATATCTTTTTTTAATCTTTTTAAAATAGTAACTAAAACGCTTGTTTCACAAAAAAATTCAAAACAGTAATGACTTAATAATTATAAATTAGTAATTAATTTCATTTTAATTTCGTTAATTTAATTTTAAATTATTATTGTAATTTAATTTTAATTAATTAATGCTTTCAAGTGCTTTTCCGAAATTTGCAGATTTGCGAAGTATTTACTTCTGAGCTGCACTGTTATCAGCCTAGTCGTAGGACTTACCAATTTTGACTCGGAAACGAACTAAGCGTTAACTTTTAGCGTACTACATATTAAAATGGTCAGACCCGAACTTTCTAGATCCAATGATCAGAGGTCCTTAGACTATAAATTTCAGGAAACTTTTTGCCTTACAACATCGCCGGAAACTAGGCTTTTATTTTATTGATTTTAATATTATCTTTACATAATCGGTTTTAAAATATAAAACGAATAACTATATCAAATTGTGGATTCTTTCAAGAATGTTGTTTTAACTTAACACAAGTAAAAAATGTAGAGTTAAAATTTAATAATAGTTTTATACAAAAGGACATTTTCTTCCCCCTGTGTTCAAATTATATTTTACTATGTGATCGAAAATATCTTGCATGATTAAGCAATGCAAACTTTCAGAAGATAATTAAGTAAGAATGTTGTTAGAATAACAGTTCAAAATACAAACGATATCTGATTTTAATTCAAATAATTTTTAGGTTTCTTTGTAAAGTCAGTGAGATTTCAAAATTAAATTTGAAAATATTATAAAGACATTTCGGAAAAAAAAAGGATTAAAAGCAGCTGTATAATTAGTCAGTTAACTTATTAGCCTATTTAATAATCCAGCATTGAAAATGGTAAATAGTATGTGCGTGTGTGTGGTTCGAAGACTTTGAAGAAGACTTTTCATTTTGAAGTTCGCTTTATTCTTTCTCCGGAGGCAGGCAGCATATTTACAAGCACCGCAGGCAAGCAGATATAACGAAAAAGCGAGAAATTATTTTTTCCTCTTGTTAAATAGCATATTTTGATAGGGAAAACATAGTTTATAGTGCTAATATATTATTAAGACTCACCTAAGGAATTCTGAAAATTTGACTTTCAAAGCAGGGGAAACAAGGGATCTTTGAAAACAAAAAAATGTGCTTATTGGGCATTTCTCTAGCCCTTCACACGGAGCTTGTGAAAGTCGGCTTTTAGTTGATTCTGCAATTTTACAAAACGTCTCTTGAATTAATTAAGTAGATAAAGTGGAATCGGGTCAGGAAATAAGAGAATATTTTAGAATGGCTTTGATAAGGGATAAGGGTATATATATATATATACACCCCGGCCTGACCGCTGTGGTTTCTTTTTTTTCACACGCTCCATAATTGCCATTTCCAGATTGGTCGCCTCAATGGCTGCGTTTTATGGCTGTGTAATTGCTTACAAATGGAAAGGTGGAGAACCCTTCTTCTAAGAACGGAATCTGACCCTTTAGAGGCAGTCCAGATAAAGGACCACCCTTGCACTAACCGTGTCTGCGACACAGATGTGCAGTCTGCTTTGTTTCCCGTTGTGAGCATTCCTGAACATTCCTGATTTCAACTGTAGACCAGTCAAGTTTTTGCTGAACGTCGATTGTAGAATCGGCAGCTCAAATACTCCAATGTGGATGAGAGGTGGAGTTGAAGGAAGAAAGAAAAGGTGGGGTTTTCGGAGAGGGAAAAGAGAAGAGACGAGGAGTTTTGTTTTGGTGAAAAGGTCGAGAGGAGAGATAAGTGAAAGCCGAGCATTCGAGAGAAGATTCCACCCGAGGAATTCGAGGGATTTCAGGAGCTAACCCCGGTACTAGAGCGAGACTTTGACGTCCAATTAGCTGTTCTCGTGAGTTTCTCCGAAATATTTCGAGGAACTTTTCTTGTGGTGTTCCACATGAACTTTACATTTAACCTAGATGATGTAAATTAAAGTAAATAATAATTTTCTGTAAATTAAAGCTGTAAATAAAGTAATTTGTTTAAAACGCTTCCCTTTATTTGATCGGACTAGATAGAGACGTTACAATATATATATATATGTAAGTGCTGCTACTTTACATCAGCCATTGGCTTACTAACTGCACTGATGAGTGGAAGACTTGAAAATGTTAAAGTTACAGTTACAGTAGAGAAATCAAGCGATATAATGCAAGTATGTAAAGTGTAGAAAGATATAGTATGATGAAAGCACTTAAAATGTTAAAAGGTTTGTAAAAACTCCTATCCTAGGATATAAGTTTCACCTTTACCGGTATAGATGAGTAGCGGAAAAAATATATTATGACATAAGAAATAATTTTGTATAAGATTGAAGAAAATGCAAAAAGCTGAGATCAATAATTCTATTTTGGGGTTTTAGTGTGATTGGTATTGTAATATCATTTTATAAATTGTTTTATATTCAAGCTTTTTCTTCTGTTAATGTCTAAAATGATTTTTATGCAGAAATAAAATTTAAGAATAATTCAGTAACCAAACTATGTACTTTATCACACTTAGAAAATTAACTAATCTCTTAACAGTTTTTTACGAGTCATGAGATAAGTATGTTGTGTGATGTCAGTAGAAGCAGTAGTTATGAGAAATTTTTCTCAGAGCAACGAAGAGATAAATAATCTTAGATTTGATTTAATTATCTATATTCTATTTTATCTATTATTTTATTCGAGGCTAATTATTCATGAAATCAAGGCAATTGAGTTAAAGAATAATGTTATGCATGGCGTAACCTTTAAGTCTGAGCAATCTCGCAGAGATAATTATTAATGAATTCATTTCACTTTTCATAGATTTTATTTAATTTAACTTGCTTCGTGTCTATAGAAATAGATGAACAAGTTTATTCATTGGCACTATATTACTGAAAGTGTGTATGATTGTTTTAGTTTTTAGTAGGGAAAAGTGACCGAATATGATACGTTCCTAATGTGAGATACTCTTGTATCCTTCCCACATGGAGTACGTCTTATATTTATTAATTACTGAAGCGAAAATCGAGCTGTTTTAGGTTAGATTATATGTAAAATAGTTCACAGAAACTTAAGCTAATAGAGGAAATGGGTGTTTCAAGTGGAAAAAATACAGTTGTATTTCATATTAGGTCATTTTCTTGGGCAATATTTAATAATTTTAGTACCGAATTAACAAATGGTTGTTAAACTGAATTTCATGCAAAGAATACCACCTATAGAGAATTTCGGGGAAAAAATTAAAAAATTCACATTTTTTAAAAAATTGAATATATAAAATAAGGATTAATCGGTAGACTTTTTTTAAAAATCCGTTTTTTTTTTAGTATACAAATAAAAATGAATTTTTATAGTGCTTTTATTAATTAAATAACTGATTGAAATTAAATCAGAAGGGAAAAAAGTATAGGAGATAAAAATAATTTATGTGATGCTGACCATTTGTCTTTCCTACACCATTGAGCTAAATTAATCACTTAATAATCATTTGCAATAGGAAAAGCAATACAAAGCAGAATTATGCACTTATATACGTCTTATTTATTTCTTCAAAAAATGAATACATATTATTGTTTTAAGTTGAATTTCATCTAAAAATTAATCTACATTTTTCAAACATTCAGTAGGTAATGAGGCAATGTCTTGAATGGTGTCCAAGAGAAAAGTTCGAGCACAAAGGATTAAAAATTTGGATTGTATATAGCTACGAATAAGTAAATTTATATGCAAATGCAGTTTCTTTGAAGAAAAAAAAAAGTAAATTGAAGTCGGCATAAAACAGGCGTTTTAATATATAAGCTTATTTAGAATTTCAATTGAAATGATTCCACACTTTATTCATCAAAACAAAATAATCAAGAATAAAATATCAAGATTCTGAAAACTTTTACTAATTTTAGAAGGTATATTTTTTATAAACATTTACATTTTTGATGTATTAAATAACTCTTTCGATTTACTTGTAAAAGGATATTTGGTGCTAAAAAATAATGAATTTAAATATGCTTTTAAAAAGCAAATTTAAATTTGGAACATTTTTAAAAATTGATCCCCTTATATTGAATGAATATTCAACAGTTAAAACATTTATATTTTTTCATGGAATCAATGTAGATGCTTCTTTGGCATTAAATTTTTGTCAATTTGTATTAACATTACTTTTTTTTTTCAAAATAAACTATACATACTTTTTTGTTAAACAGTAAACACATTTTGTTTGTTAGGATAAAAACACAGCTAATACTATACATCAACAATTATTGCATAGGGATTTATGAAATGATTAAAAAGTGTGTTTATTACATAAAAATCCAAATATTGCATAATTTTACTGTTTCATTTTTTCCCTAATTATATTGTGTGCAACATTCGTACATAAATTCATACTACTAAAAGCGGCCAAATGAAACAAAATTTCGAAAATATTTGAATCTAATAAGAAATAGCATAGAAATAAATGCTTTAGTTTTAATTCGTCTGTTTTAAAACTATTTTTAAACATTTGCTCTTATCTGTAGCAATTGTGATTTGAATACGCGTAAAAAAGTATTTAATAATGTTCTAATGAGCATCCATATGAGCAATAATTAAAATAATTATAGTAAAAGTATGGTTAAAAATCCATTACAATTTTAGAAATTTTTTTTTTCCTGGAATAAAAGTAACAATAGTGAAATGATAATTTTGTAAATTGATATATATATATATATATATATATATATATATATATATATATATATATGTATGTATGTATGTATGTGTGTGTGTGTGGAACGCTTACAATAATATTTGACTTCATGCAAGTAAGGCTTAACTCTTCTGTTCCCAATGATGCAGGCTTCTAACTAGCCAGGAATGCAAAGGTCACGTGATACTAAGCAGATTCACAGAAGAGGAGACAGATAAGAATAGGAATAAGGCAGCGAGGATCGCATGCTCTGACACGAACTAATGGAACTTTATTTTATTTTCAGATAGATGTATTTAAGGCATTTGTGTAAATTTAGGTAAAAATATAATAATCTGGAAGAAGATGTGCTTACAGAATTTATTTTATCACGCGTACTTTATGACTGAGCAGCAGAATTTAAGCGGCTCCTCTTAAAGATAATGCCAACCATTTAGAGCAGTGATGGGGAAACTACGGCCCGCGGGCCAAGTCCGGCCCGCAGAAAGGTTTAATCCGGCCCGTTTAAGAGTGCCGTCGTGAGAATGTTTGAACCCATTCTTACTTCGTAATGTGACGACCCGCATAAAAACTACCTGCGGCGATATTCAAAACACAATAGTATTCTGGACAAATCCATCCGACTCAAACAGCTGACTCCTCTTCGCTCGAAACTTCCAGACACTCTCGCATTTTCGATTCATTGTTCTGTTTTTCCAAAAGACCCCATTTGCGACCCCATTCAATGTTAATTACGAAGAAGTTGATGCAAAATTTCAACTTGAGTTAATAGAACAGAACTGTAATACTCTCCTGAAACAAACTTTTCATGCAGTACCATTACTAGAATTTTATAAAAATTTAAGTCCAGATAATTTTCCAAATCTAATTACTCATGCAATGAAGATAATGACAATGTTCGGCTCATCTTATATATGCGAACAAATCTTTTCAACAATGAAGCTTAGGAAAACTTCTTTAAGAAACAGAATTACAGATGAGCACCTTTCATCAGTTTTAAGAATTTCTGCTTCGCAAATGGAACCGGACTATGATGAAATTTTGATAAAACAGTCTCAATTCCATTTTTCTCATGCATCATCAACCAGTAATGACACCAGAAAATAAAGTGATAATACTTCACATCAAGAACTACACTAAATTCATTTTATATTTTGTGCTTATAATTTTCTTACCTTTTGCTTTTTTACTATTAAAATAATAAGTGTATGCAATAATATATGTATATGTTTATAGAACACATAAATTTTTTAACGATTAAGCATTATTCTTTGGCCCGCTACGATCGTCTAGTTAATACAAATGGCCCGTCTTAAAAAAAGTTTCCCCACCACTGATTTAGAGGCTAACTTGGAAATAAAAAATAATTTGAAAAGGGCTTTAGTATGCATATTGCAACACAGTTTTAATTAATGTGTTTTCACTTTTTATGCAAATATAAATATTGATTATCCTAAATCGTGGATTACAAGTTAATTTTTAGAAAAAAATTAATTATAGATACCCTTTTTTTTAATATTCAGATATTCAGAGTTACGTTAAATTAGCATTTCGAAGATAATTTCATTTAATATGGCACTAATTTTTATACGGAAAAATCAGCGTGTTTGCTCTTAATACCTGAATTCCAATTTTTTTTTAGGTAAGATATGAGAGCTTTTTTCTTTTGATGAATTATTTAAATAAAATTACAAGTAATTTCAATTAATATGTAACACTTTTTATCCATCAAAAATGAATATTTTGAAAATAAATCTCCCTTAAAAATAAATATGAAATTAATATTTTTATTTTTTTAGTAGCAAAAATAATTACATATATGACTTGAATGTTGATAAATGTTAATTAAATTGCTGACATTATAAAAATATTTCATTATTTTTTTATTTCATATAAGAGACAGTATGGCAGTTATCATAAAAGCATTTCAAACAAGATTGATTATTTCAGCATCATGCAAAGTTCATAGTTTCAATACACAAGAGAAACCTTAAAAGAATTGATAAAAAAAAAAACGAATTTCATTTATCTTTAAAAAATATTTGTTTTTCTATAGATAATCATGCAGGGAACAAAGCATATTTATTGTTTGTTCTAAAAATTTTGAAACATCTGCCAATGCATTCCATAGCTTTACACCTGCTTTTTATTTTTCTTTTCGATTATTAACATTTTAAATGTTTGAGGATATAATTTTATTGGTTTCATTTGCTCTCTTTAGTTCCTGCTATAAATACAGCTAAGTAGAGCTATTATAAATAATTTTACATTATTAAAATTCAAAAATTTAAAACTTTTAAGGATTTTAAGATAAAAATAGTTATTTTGAAATATTTTAATCCTTAAAGTTATGTTTATATTTATTTTAGAACTTAAAAACTAAATTATAGTTATAATTCAAGAAAAATATGCATGAACATTATTATTAGTTTTTAAAAAAGTTTCAACTTGCGTATTAAGAGAAAATGCATTTATTTTTTTCTGTATAAACTAAGTATCATGTTAATTGAAACTCCGTTGCTCTTTAATATCTTCTGAGTGAACATTCTAAATGTATACTTTCTTTATACTTAATCTCATCCCAAACTGAATTTTCAATCTCATGCCCCCTTCCCCTGTTACTAAAAATTTCACTCCCCAGATTTCATTGATCAAAGTCATTAAGCATTTTGAGTTGTGTTTACATGCAAGGAAATGAGAAGACTGTCAGGTGGTCACTTTTTTGACGAATATAGCTCAAAATTTGTCACACATCTTTACATTAGATTCTGAAAAATCACACCCGACATTTCAATGATCAAAGTCGTTATATTTATGAGTTATCGCACTTAAATGTATGTGAGATTACACAGATCAACGAACTATCAAGACTACTGATTTAATTCAAAATGTGATATGAATCTGCAATTCAAATTTTAACATATTTATCGTTAAAGATGAATTAGATAAAAATTCCATGAAAAGACAAACATAAATTCTTCCGGCTGTTGACATTTTTAATTCAATAAATAAATAAATGAAAAAAGTAAAGATTCATCCTATTTAAACTGGCATAAGAAACAAAATTTAGCCCACTGAAATAATAAATTCGAAGTATCTGAAATTTGAGATAGCTTGTGTGTAGCGCTGAAAGTGTTATACCTAATTTCATTTATCATAAATCATGGCGTTTTTGAATCATCACGTTTACAGATATAAGAAAAAGTACATTGATCCCCCTTGTCTGATTTGTTGAAAACTTAAGGCGTATATACACTTAAATAGCTAAATCTGTGTGCCACATTTTATCTATCTATATCTTTAGTTTTTAGTTAAAGAGTTTACTTGCTCCAGGGCAAGCAGACAGATTTCATGTGTATGAATTTTAAGCAAAATATTACAGAACTATTTATAAATTTATGTAAAAATCATATATCAAATTTTATTTGACTAGCTGAAATCGTTTTCGAGTCATCATGTTTATCGACAAATTTAATTCCAAAAAAATTTGCTATTCAGATTCAGATGTCTAAATCTTTTAAAATAGTCAAAATATCCAGTTCGAGTTTTTATATAATTACAACATTTCTTTTTTTGTTTATGAGAGAGCGAAGAATATTCAAAGTTAGCACCAACAAATTTACATAAAAAAGCAGGAATGATTTAGAAGTTATGGAAGAAAACGGAGAACAGATATTTTCGCTTTTCTTTCATCGCAGGTAATCGGAAACCAGTTCTGAGAAAAGTGGTGTAGAGGAATTTTTCCGCGCTTTCTCAAGTAGAATGAACCCCAAGAACCAACAGATTGTTATCGGTTTGAGGTCAGAGTTGAAAAGGAAAAGTTAAATAGAGGGTTGGGGGAAAAGTTTGGCATGTGTTTGAGCTAGGAGTGGTCTTGGCCTTGACCCAGATATCGAGGTTAAAGCCACATTCTAGATACAAGGTGGTCTGGAAGGAGTGAATTCCGAAGTAAGCTTGGAGATGTTACGACCTTACACGTTGTAATAGGATTTTAAGCTTGTATTGAAAATCTAAGATTCTGCAATGGTTGTATGTGAATTCTTCTGAAAACTAGAAATTGAGATAATGGTATAAAATAATTTAAATAAAATAATATTCTTTATTTATTAATTTTGCATCTTGCTGTTTTAAAAAGGCAATGTTCACAAACTAGCATTATCCGCAAAATATATGACGAATCATGCGGGATGCAAAATTCATCCAAAATTCTCATGCAGACTGTTGACTCCAGAGCTACCATATTTAGTACGTAATTCTTCTTAGAGAATAAATGTTAAATAGTAAACAGTTTTTCAAAATTTAAAAAACCGTTCGATTTAAAATTTAATTTTTATTAGAAAAATTATTAAAAATTTTGATGTTCTTCAGCAGTGAATTCCCGTTTTAGCGCAAAATCATTTTTTTCATCACTTTAAAGTTTTATAAATTAGCTTTTTGTTGAAAACAATTTTATTCTTGTACAATGTTTTTTTGTAATTTCAGTAAACTTCAAAAATGTGTTTATTGGTATTTTGCAAAAATTCCTTTCAGTTGCTGTTTTGTGAACATATGCAAGGAGATAATATAAAAGTGTTTTTTTATGTGTGTTTGTTATTGTTGGTGTAATTAAAATAATTTAACATATATTGTAAAGCTCAACGAAAAAATTACTGTAGAAATCGTGTGGGTATAGAAAAAATATTTTTAAAAATTTTAATTGGGTGGGAAAATGTTATTGTAACCAGATGATATTTTTCAATTATGATATTTTCTGCAAAGTGCATTTCGTTAAAGTTTTGGTTCCGTAAGAAAAAAAAATATTTATATACATAGTACTGGAAATTTGAATCTATCAGTTTTTTTTTTTTTTTTGTAAATACTAGAACTAATATTTATAAATTCAAAATCAGTTTTTTTTTTTTTTTCGTCGAGGGCACACCCTTTATGATATGAAAGAGTGCGTTAAAAGTTTTCGTCATGTTAATATTTCCAACTAATATTAGTTATCTTCACAAATTATTAAGAAAATTTACAGTACAATTACAAGACTTGGTTATGAAAGTTTTTACTGATTTACTTTTGAAGATGGTGATGTGAATTTTAGAGTGATTTTTTTTTTTCATTTTCATTAGAGTTTTGTTTAATTACTAATTAACCAAAAGCTTGGAGTTTTCTTATGATAATTACCCAAAATATCATTACATGAAAATAATTTTAACAATGTCCAACTATAACATTAAAATAATTAGTATTAGTGATGATTAGCTGTTTTGAAGTTTAAAAAAAACCGTATTTTTAATTATGACAATTTAGTAAAGCGATTTTATCCCTAAATTTTTAATTTAATTTTTTTGTATTGCTTTTATTAATACAATTTATCGCTGCAATGAAATTTACGCCTTTTTCATAGTTTCATCAAATATTTAATCGCATGATTTTTTTTTTTTAGTTTACTTATATTGAAGTCCCGTTTTAAAGTAACATTGGGGTTACTGTAGGACATACCTCATACTTTTGAACCGCCATCGGATGACAAGGAAAATACTTCAGCTGGCTCCCTCTTTCCATACTTCCACACCACACCACCGGGAGGACGTTTGGTCCTGACGGATTTAGAGTGCACTAGACCTGCTTACAAGGCAGGTCTTCTATAGAATCGAATCTCGACACTGAAACCCTCCAGTTCAAAAATCGAGGCCTTACCACTATGCAGTCGCGGTGTTTCATATGTTAAAAGCTAAAGTCTCTAATTTTATCTGTTCAATTTTCATGAAGAACAAGAAAATAAAGTTACAATGCAACTTTTGAATGGAAGCGCGAAAGAACATGCAGTTTGAAAAGTTTTTTTAATGGCTCTATGACGGTATGATTTCTTTTGAAAGAATCACGTACAAGAAACGTCTATTAGAAATTGATGTTAAGAATACTTTATTAAAGACTGGCCGCTTTTGGCGACCGGCTGGTTCACCATGAGTAGTGCTTTCTAAAATTTTCAATTAAATACTTATGTGCCTTCCTCTCTTTATAACTTCTCAGCCAAATATGTTTAAACTTCGATAGACACATAACTCATATTATTATAGAAGCCTCAGGATTATTTGTTCATTCATTATATATCTCTCTGATTCGTAATAAGCTGTCATGGAATTGTGTTTAAAATATCACATTTTATATTTGTTCCATAACATTGCGCTTCTTTTTAAGCACGTGCGGTACATCACACTATCCTCGGTTTAGTTTGCAATAAGAGTTAATTTAATTATTCAGTTTGAGTTTTTGTCAAAGTGACGGCAATCACTGGCACACTCTTAACGTGCTCTTGCAGGTTAAATTCTACTTTCATTTTGTGAAAAATTAATTCTTAGGAAATATGATTACAATATTAAAAAAAATGTTCATTAAAAATAGAATCTGAATTTATAAATTAAAACAATCTTAACAATATAAAAAGTCCTTTTTAAGAAGATTTAAGTTTTACACTGTAATATTTGAGGAAATTGTCGCAGATAAATTTAAAATAGCGTAATTTTAATTAATTAAAGTTCCCCCCCCCAAAATTCCCCCTGGGTATACTTTTTCATCCTCCAAAGTAAATATGAATATACCAATTGCGGTACCTCTAGATCATAAGGTCTGGTGTGTAGAGCAATAACACATACACATATTCATTCGTAACACATAGTTCGCAAACACATATTTATTTGATTATCAGCCTTGGAGTAATTCCGGACATTGATTGGAATAAAATTGATGGATGAAAAGATTTAAAAAAGCCCTTCTTAATAATAATACTCCCTTTTTTTATTAATCTGTCAACTTAAATGATTGATTTAAAAGATTGATAGATGTAACAACTTTTGCTTAAAATATTAGTAAAAATATTTTGTTAAATATGAGTCTCAGAGCAAAGTATGAAAATATCTACAGTTGTTCATAAATGCATTTTTTGACTCAAGTTACATAAAATATAATTATTATTATTTTTACTGCAATTATTTAAGTTATTAGTACTATGTATGCCTTTTACTAATGATTTATAAATTAACTATTTGACCCGAATTTGAATGCGTAGCGTGTTCAGTATCAATTCAAACATGTTTACCATAAACAAAAAGCGGATTTATTGAATTAATGATATATATATTGCAAACAATCATAGAAACCTTTGTCTCGTTTTTTTTTTTTTTTTTTTTTTTTTTTTCTTCTTAGGAAACATAACATTTAATAGTTATTTAATTTCATCCAATCACATGTTGAAAGTTGCATTTTTTCGATTTAATTTTCAGTTATAGTTAATTTATTCTTCAATTTGAACTTCTGTCAATACGATAGCAGCAGTTTGATAAAAGTTATTTTTTTCCCTTTGCTTGTTTATAGTTTGCTATAAAATGTTATTGTTTTGTCCGAATTATATTGTTGAAAAATATGATAAAAATGTTTCTTTAAAAATTCGTTAAAAATTGAAGCTTAAGTTATATATTACAATACTCGTATCATTAGAAAGCTAATTTTTTAATCTTAAATTTA
Organism: Argiope trifasciata; assembly: GCA_026543055.1. Lineage (NCBI taxonomy): Eukaryota > Metazoa > Arthropoda > Arachnida > Araneae > Araneidae > Argiope > Argiope trifasciata. Next base: position 4,373,203 of record JAPMOQ010015914.1, read on the forward strand.
ATAAGAAAATCCCATTAGTGCAATAAAATTTTCGGAAGTCATAGCGGAAAAACATCTAAATTTTGCATAATTTTTATTTAATTCAAGTTCAACACTCACACATTGAGCTTAATTATAAGTATAGATATAGATAACATGAATATCCAGTTATGTGTTAAGGAATTCATTGAAATTAAGAACATAATATTTTCAGAGCAGAAGTTAAGTACGTCAAAGGTAGCAGTTCGTAAATATAAGAATAAGAATGATTTGTTCTGAGTGAATTGATATTATTATTTCTTCCTGAATTGTTAAATGAAAAAACATTAAAAAAATTAAATTCTTTTAAGATATTTTCAATATTTTTGACCGATACATTTACAGATGTCATCTACAAAAAATCATATGCTATGCATTTAATACTTTTTATTTATAATTAAATTTGTGAAAGGAAGATTCAAATTTAGGAAAAGGAAAAAAAAAAGATTTTTTTATCAAGGGAATTTGTAAAGTAATTTGTCACTGTTATTTCTGGCATTATTCATGCATCTTGTCAAAATAATTCTTACAGTAGGAACAATTTGTTAATATTAGCAATATTTTTCGAAACTCAGCAAGGACTAATGTCTCATTCATTCAAAAGAAAACAATGAAAAAGTTACTAATGAGTAGCGCCATCTCTTTTCAAACAGAATAATTATAACAGATAAAATTAATTTTTCACATTATAAGAAGAGTTAATATGTTTTATGGATTTTTTTAAATGTTAGCTGATACATGCGTTATTGATCGAAAGGAAATTATTCACATATGTTTTATTATTAAAAATGAATCGCTTATTTATTACAACTTAATTAAAATCTTACTTCAAAAAGAAAAAAAATTGTTATTTTTATAACAAAGAATCTTTTAATGCAAAAGATGCTTTAATTTATATTAATGATGAATGTTATTATCAGAATGTTAATTTATGTAATGTTTTTTAAAAAAATAATCATCTTATTGACTAACTGGTTCACCTGCCTGAATAATGGTTGTTAAAAATCTTAGTTAAACATTTTATATAATTTGGTCTTAATAGTTTTTTTAGCAAAATATTTTTAAACTTCGAATTTTGATAGATAGTTCATTCATATTAATTTAGAAATTTTGCGCCGCTCTACTCATTATTTTTATTGTACTTTTTTTTGTCAATTCTTCTAAAATTCGCAAAAAAAAAAAAAAAAAATGGATACACTCTACTATTTTTAGTCTTTTGACAGTATAACCTAATTTCCAAACTAATATAATTTAAAATTTAGCATATTTCTTTATGTTAATATAATTTTAAATGTAAATATATATATTTTCAAATTCTTCTGAAAATTAAGTAAATATATGCTTGCTTTCTGAAATCTGTTTTGCTAATGATGATCAATTTTAAGGATAGATATGAAATTAAACCAATTTACTATTTTGGACGTTTCGCTATGTTTTATGTTAGTATCGATAACAATTATATATATATATATATATATATATATATATATATATATATATATATCTTATCTATAATAGTTTATATTGCCCGAAGGGCAATGAATCGGTGTGCAGTGACTTGATTTCCCTTTTGAAACTATTGGATAGTGTAATAATTGAATAGTGTAATGTTGGATTATAGAGACTAATCTAATTCTGTTTTATAATAATAATACTAAAATTATACTAATTTCGGTTCCTTTATTAATGTTAGCTAAAATAAAAGGGAGAATTTAAAGCAACCGTTTGAAGGAAATGCAGATTTGATATCAGTATGATATTTATAAATAACATAATTGTGGGAATCTGTAAATCTAGTAAAATTTTCATTTATATGAAAAAGAAGTGAAAAGATTTATAGTAGGGGGAAAGGAAATCATTAAAAATCGCTTGGATTCTGAGATTGTTTTAAAACAATTAGAATGATTTCTTCTCATAATTCGTCAACCATTTGCGAAAAAGACTCAATGTGTAATCTCTGATAAAAAATGAATCGATCTTTTTTCTCATTTGAAATTAAACAGTATATTTCATTGATTACAAGACGGTAAAGTTTTGTTTGCACATCCATAATAAGTGCAAAACATTAAGATTAAACAAAATTTCTGAAAATAAACAATCAAAACTTACTCTAAACTTTTCGTCTCTTTTCAGTATCAAAAATCATCCTATAAACGTAAGACAAATATCGCAACAATGGCATAAGCCGCCATTCTTGTAAAGTTCTTGTCCAGGACGACATTTAATCGGCTTACATCGAACTAGATCACAAATACCTGGCTTGCACATTTGTTGTGAGTAAACAATAGTTACAAAAAGCAATATCAAAAGCATTTCTCTGTACATTTTTGTTAAATGGAAATATTTTCCTGAAAAAAACAATACTAATGAATCATTTTGTATTATAAAGGCTTAAATACATTTTTATTTCATCACACACACACACGCACGCACGCATATATATATATATATATATATATATATATATATATATGTGTGTGTGTGTGTGTGTGTGTGTGCGTGTGAGGGCTTGTTTGTTATATGAATGTAACCATCATGTATGAGAACAAGCATTTTACAGAATGCCAAAACATTTTATAGAAACTTCGAAAACTGGCCAGTATAATTTATGAAATGACTAAACATTTAATACATTTCCTAGGCATTCTGTAGAATGCTGTATGTTAAGCCCGCAACGTATGAAATCAATTTGCGATATAAGTAAAAGTACCTGTTTTCATAAATATGTAATTTCCATTCTGTCGCTTTTAGATTTATTATTTTCACATAATCCCTTCTTGTAAAAAATTCTTTTTATCATCTTGTAAATTAAAATACCGATGAATTTTCAGAAAAAATAGATTATAAAAAAAATAGATTTTCATTTTCTACATGATAAATTGCTAGATACTCTACTGAGTTGAAATAATTTTTGATTTTTCTGTCTCTATAAAAAATTTTGAGTCATGGCCATTAACCATTTAATAACGCCAGCTATTGTGTACTAAAACAAATGCCAGCAAAAAGTTAATAATTTTGTTTAATTAGATATTTCGATTTTATTTTAATATAGGGATTATTATTTGAAGGGATGTTGTAATTTTGCAGAAAGTTAAAATGATATTTACGGTGCCTTTAGCTGGATCAGAAGGCCAGATTTTGAGCTGATGGTAAATTTATTGTAAACTAGTCTTTATTTTACCGTGAAACTCCGGGTGTTTGAGTGCAGAATCATCCGAAACTAGTAGACCATGGCTTGAAACTTACTATCAGGCCATAATAGTCATATTGGAATTAATTAATTTTTATTTAATTGAAAGCATTAGTTAGTTTCGTAAATATAAGTTTTTAATAAAAAATGAAATAAAGTTGTAGATTTTTTTTTATTATTGAAATTTAAGCTAAAAATAGAAATTAAAATTATTTTCATATAATCTTTGTATTCATTTTGAAGGTTTGAACAATTGATATTGAAAAATAAAATTGTTGAGCTTGGTACAGTTAAAACTTATTGTAGACAAGCTTAATAATTTCAATTGCCATAACAAATTTTAAAATTATTATTAATTATAAAACGTATTTATCATGCTTAAATTATTCTTTCGAAAATTATTTTTTAACTGTGAAGGAAAAGCTTATTTTAAAAAGCGATAAAAAATTAATGAAATAAACAAAGTTTACTTTATTAGAATAAATTATGTGTCAGATAATATATATAATATCAGAATAAATGATATAAAATTAATTTAGACACAATTATTGTAATAATGATAGCATTGCGTATTTTATCATTACAATTATTTAATAGCATGTACAGGTAAATTCCTCATTAATTGATACTTTATAAAACAATTATAAATTCATTACAAATATATAACGCTTTAAAAACTTTTTTAATAATTGAAAACAACTCGGAACTATATTCCTTTTTACTTACCTATTGACATCATTTCCCAAAGATATCAAGCAAAACATTCTTTAAACCAAACTTCTTGTTTTATATTCATATGACATCATAACATTATTACTTTCCAAAGTCAATCTTATTTATTTAGATACCCAAAATGCTTTTTTCTTTGCTTATAAATGATAAAAATTGATTAAACAAACATCAAAAGAATCATTGCGATATAAATGTCTAACCCTAAAAAGGAATAGACATTAAATCATACTTTTATAGAATTACTAGGGCTGAATAAACAGTTGATTCGTATTATGAGAGAACTAAACGCTAGAAAAAGATCAAAATGTCAAAAGCTTTTTCAGAAATTAAGTGAAATTAATTAGCTGTTAAAATTAATTCAACAACGAATTTCATGAATACTATATACTAGCAAGCAAACATCTATTCGATATATATATATATATATTCAAATTCATGGTTTGTTGTAATTTAATCTTTTGTTACGAATTTAAATTCCAAGCATTAGTTGAAGACAAAATTTGATGATAATCCGTCAAGAAAAAGATGGTATAACATCTTTTTCAAGATTGAGTTGTTAAGTTTGATGGAATTTACCGGAGCTAAAACATTTCTAATTATGCCTGGCCAACTACTTTGTGGTTGGCGCTGCACAGTTCAAGTTTGGTGGAGAACTTGTATTAATAACAAATATCAACAATTTCTTTTTAAGTTTATATATAATATCTAATAAAATATAGCTAATCTATAAATGTTCATCTCTAGAAGTTGATGATTTGATGCTCAATTTGTTAATTTCCAGATTATTTATTTCCTGTTAATTTTAAGGCATTCCTAGTGGAGGAACCAAGAGATGTACACGGGAAATGATTGGATGAGTTAACAGCTTCTCTTTTCTTCTGGAGGTAGAGAAATTGTTTGGTAGGTCATTTTATTCTGATGACAAGATGACGGAGCATTTTATTCGATGATTTCCAACTGTGAACTAGATTGTGACAGCTGATTATCTTCTGAATTCAGTAAGGTTTTCCCATCCAGCTATGACGAGTTTCCACATTTTAAAATTGTCCTCATTGTCCATTCTGTTAATTAGTCTGAAGACTTATGAATTGTAGATGTGGCCAAATGTCGGTATAAATAGACCAAGCGCCAGATTTTAGCCTATAGATTTAAATACAATTAAATTATATTATGTAGAGGGGTTAATATTGGAGAACATACAGCTTTGGTAGCTCAAGAATCGTTTTTAATACATCAACAAATATTATTGGACATGACGTACCTTACTGTTCTCTCCTTGCTTTTTCACACCCTGTCCCACTATTTTTCTACCTGTCAATGTTCTTCGGGGACTACCTTGGAACCCATAATATGAAATTTAGCCAAATATCGCCCTCTGCGGGTGAAATAACCTTGGACGATAATTACTAACCCCCCTCTTCAGCTCCTATGTTATTGTTATGACGATTGTCAATCAGTTTCTGTAGGTGGTTAGCCAATTCATAGGAATGTTCGTATTGCCATTCTTGAATGTATTTGAATGCAGTGCAGTATGTTAAGAAAATGAATATGTTTCCTGAGCACATGGGTAGTAAACATAGAACAGTGGCATATACATAAGATATATTTAACCCTCAACATAACAGTCCAGTAATGTCCTGTTTGTTTTTGAATTTGGTACTCACAATAAATAGCACACATTTTATTTAGAACATTACATTATTATTTATTAAGCGTACATGCGATGATCTTCTCATTTTCCCTAGATTCGTGTACTAGACTACTGTATTCTTTTATTTACTCGTTCGTATTGCTATGTGAACCTTTGTTTTTTGGCTCGTACTATCAATCATAGAGGATTAATTGTGGAGTTCCGGACCACAAAGATTCGTTTTACCACAAATTTTTCTTATCTATAATTTTCTCAGTCTAATTAACCTAAAAATTAAGAAGCTTTATTGTAGAAAAGAACTATATGTATACTATACATATAGTTCTGTACACTGTATACTATATATATATACAATACAGTGCCATTATTGTAAATTTTCTTTTTTAAAAAAGCCTTTTTTTCTGTTTAATAAGAAAATAAACGAAATTTTTACTGTGGTAGATATTGATTTCAATTGTTTTAAAGACAGTTTCACAAAAAAAAAAAATTTCTTTTATTGCACTATTATAATACATTCTAAAGTTTAAACTTTAAATTTTTTTTCTTTTTTTTCTTTTGCCTTACTTCAGAGTTTTTACTAGATACATTTGAACAATTTGCCAGTTTAACTCTCGTTAATATCTGATTATCATTTTTTATATAATAATGTTTTTCAACCAATTTCAGTACTTATATCTAATTCTGTCTCAAGAGTGGAATATCTTAAACGTGTTTTCGGTAAGAAGTGTAGAACTTATATGCAAAATTGGCAGAAAATGATAATTTTGAAGAAGTATGATCTTTGCACTCTATGTGACTGAGTGAAAAATTAATGCAGAAATGGCTGATAAAATAAAGTTTTAGACCTAGCGTTTTCTGTTGGCATGAAATCGTTTGTTTTTCTGTATCTAAGGTTGCCAAAATTTATTTTGAATTATACTCTCTTAATTTATTATATCTCTACCTCTAAACGATAATAATAGTAATAAAAGTAAGAAGTTTTGTGCAGCAAATATTACCAATATTAATATTTTAAAATATTGTACCAGCATTTCAAAATATTATACTTTGTTGACATCAATACAAGTATTTAAAAATATTTTTCTATTTGGAATTTCTAACTGAAATATTAACAAGGCTTGTATCAATTTGGAAATTAATTACTTCAACAATTTTATATGTATATGATTGACTTTTTTTTAAAAGATTTTTGATTTGAAATATTTTAACATTATTAGAAAGCTTTGTATTAATATTTTCTCATATATTCTGCTGATAATGGTTTCAATTCTACTTATCCTAGGGTTTTTTGTGCTGTTTGTTATACAGAAATTCTTGTTTTTGATTAAATATCATATATTATAACAATATTTAAAATCCAACTTATTCTTTTAAACAGCATAACTCTTACTATTAAAATAGGTTAATTTTTGAGCTACAGAAAGGTTTTCTTTTCAGCTGCTCCAGTAAAATAATTTTATTAATTTTTCTTGTAATGTACCTTAAAATAATTTTTAGTGCATTGTATGCAATATATTACTGCTTCAAAAACATTTTTTAAAAATATTTTATGAACCCAGAATATACTTTTAATATTCTTTACATTATAAAAGATTATCATTTTTATGATTTACATGGGTTTTTTTTGGGGATGAAATGACAAATTTACAATTTTTATTCATTATTTATTTAGGATTTATGATTTTTTAAATATATATTATATCGTAAAACTGCAGTTAAATGATTATGATTCTTAAGTATTTAAACAAAAGTTTTATCAGCAATCAAAAATAGTATTTAGAACACAATTTTAATTATTATGAAGAAATTAAAAATTAACAAAAACTTACTCATATTAAAAAAATATTTTATTTAACTAATTTGAAAATTTCTGTGATATTTTGAATAGCTCAAAGACTTTTTAAAAACGTATTTATAGAAAAGCTGTTATCGATTAACAAACACTCTAATATTAAAATGATTAAGACCTGAAAGTTTATTTAACTGTTTGAAGCTAAATAATTCTCCAGTTTACAACAGAATAAAAATGTATATGTAAAGCTTGCTTAGGAGTTATTCATTTCAAATTAATATGAAATAGCTATCTAAGGAGAAACAGATATTCGGACATGATCTTGAAATCTATTCTTGATTAGTAGATGATGTTAGATTCTTCCATCATCTGAAATATAACATATTCGAATTCACATTAGAGAAAAATGATAAATTCCATATAAATTAATTTTAGTAGTAAATGTAATATTTTAATTTCTCTGAAGAAAAGCATCAATTTAAAGTTCCATACATTATGACAATATATTTAGTAATGTAAAAAAACGTGAAAAAAAAGAATTAGGTTAGATAAAACGAAAAGAAAAGATGAAAATTTCGAAAAAAATCTTAAATATAGAAATCGATTATAAAATGAGCAATTTTACAAGACATGTTATATCAATTTGGGAATTAATAACATAACTAGCCGCCTTTGGTGGCAACTCGGCTATCTTAAATTATTGACTTTTTTCTAATAAGAGATTAACACTAATTGCATTAAAAAAATTTCAATTCATTTGATATGGCTGAAATTTAAATTTAATTGGATCATTCAGCTACAAATTATCTTAAGAATAAATTAAAGTGAATACTTCGAAATAAAAACAGAAGTCACATTTTGGAATCAATGTCCAAAAAAGAATTTTTTAAATATTAAATTTAACATTCGCCAGAGCACATGAATTGAATATTTCAATGGTTAATTTTAAATTTCATAGAATTGAAAGCGTCGTAACATTGCTTTAATTTTCAATAAATCAAACTTAAAAAAATTACTAAGAGTAAAAAAAAAAAAAAAGAAAAAAAAAAAACACTTGTACAGAAATAAAATCGATATTGTTAAAGAAGTTTTTTTTTTTTTGTTTTAAAATTTACTTTTTTTCTGAAATTAATAGTTTTGGAAGATATGTTCATATATTTCTATAAGTAAAACAAAACTACTATTCTTCTAGCGACGTTATTTATTTTCATTCTTTATAAGCTTTATGGTTAACACTTATTTCTTAATTTCTTTTAAATCTTCTGACTAATCAAAGTATTTGATTGGCAAAACAACATTCATAGTGTGATAATTAATTTTTAGTGAAGTATTAAATTAAGTATAGCAATAAAGAGGTAGTGATAAAGCTGAATAAAGTAGTACAAAACGTTCGTATATTGTTATATGACTCTTGTAAATCCGGAATTAGCCATAAGAACGATTTCTGTGCCACATACATTAGTGTAAGTATAGATTTTTGAGTGATATCATAGAGAAAGGGAGAAAAAATGGAAATAACTCAGTAATCATGTTTTGCTATTGTTCAAAGACATTGAATTATTACAATAAAGAACCAACAGCGGGTGTCATGGCGTAGGGGTAGCATGTCTTTCTCATGACCTGGCCGTTTAAGGTTCGAGTCCCGGTTCTGGCTAGTTGTTCTTTTTCTGTGTTCTCTCTATGGGACGTATGAATGTGCTCCCTTGTTAGAAAGAGGTTGTGCTAACGAATGTGACACCTGAAGTAGCTGATCGTACTCTTGGCCTTAGTTGCAACTGCTGAAAAGACAAGCGATGTTCACTTGGCTTAAATCACTGACAGATAAGCGGGCTTGTAAAAACCATGAATAAGAGCAAAAAAAAAAAATATTTGTTTGACTAAAAAGATGATCATTCAAGAATTAATCAGTATGAATTACGAGTTCATTTTATTTGAGGAAATTACAATTCAGGTTGTAACGTAATCATTTAAGATAAGATAAATAACTAAAAAAAATGGATAATATTTTGAGAAAAAAGAATTTGGCAAGCGTATATACTCAACTCAGGACAGCGTCGCAGTGAAATCACCATCATCAGGTATATTATCTTTGACTAATTAATTATTTTGCACTTTTAAATGGGCAAAAATATTATGTAAAAGTACAAAATGTGTTAAATCATGTAAAAGTACAAAATGTGTTAAATCATGTAAAAGTACAAAATATGTTAAATCATGTAAATGTACAAAATGGGTTAAATCATGTCAGAGTACAAAAATATCAGACATCATTTCATTTTTCAGAATTCCTCAGGAATTGAAAATGTGTTTTTATTTGCCTTATATTGCTAAACTTAAATTCCCCCCTTTGTAGCAATTTTTTAATTTTACCATGTCACTGCTATAGTCTGTACGCTTAATGATACTGAAACAACTTTAAATAGTTAATATAAATAAAAAGTTGATTTAAAGTTGCTGTTATTTTTTATTGGCATATGCCAGAATATCTTTTTTATGTCCAGGTATAAGAGTGTAATAAATTCTTTTATAGAAAGAAAGAGTATAGGATTATTCATAAAACGTATATAATTATTGCTATGCAAATGTTGCTTAAAAACTTTCAATCTTTTGATCAATTATTAACAAGGAAAACTTTTTAGGAATAATATTTTAAGAGTATTCTGTATTGTTTTCAAAAAATGAAATTTTGTCATCATATTCTTTTATTTTTAGACCGTAGTGTTTGAAACCTTTTCTTTTCTGTTTTCCTCAAATAACAGCTAAACGATCAATATAAGAAAAAAGCTTAACAATTTTCCAAAACACTGTGAATATTTAATTATTTTTGTTAAAGCTGAAAAGATTAAAAAGGATTTAATATTGGAAATGTAAGAAATAATTGATTCTTTTAAAATATTTTAGATATAAATAAAATGAATATACTTTATATGAATGTTCTTTAAGTGCATATTTAAATGGTCATTAATTATTGATATTAAGATAAAAATTCTTTTATTTGCTTTCTGTAAAAGTCTAAAGAAACCTGAACCTACCATAAGAAAAGAAAAAAAAAACAGTTTGCCTATAAGAATTACCTTGCTTTAGTAAGTGGAATACATTTGCTGCAACAACCGCACCATCCTGCGTGAGGTTGAATTACTTCCCTTGGACCACATTGAAGAGTGTTATCATGACATCTTACACGTCCACAAACTCCTGGATGGCAAGCCTGGACGCTGGATGCGACCATGATGATCAAAATTAGGATAATCGTTTTGTTCATAGTCAGTATGTTACAAATCAGGCCCGGAACGGGGAAAGGCTACTCTTTGAGACAAGTAGCCAATTGTAAGACATGAAAGTAAAGAACAATCATCTTAGAAGAATTTAAGCATTGAAATGGATACAATAACAATCATTCTGAGAAATTATTTCCATGTCCTACTTTTATATTCATACAAACAATAACGCAAACTAGGAAATAGCAAGAATTATAAAAATCAGTATGGTTATATTTTTGGTATGGCCAAAACATCATCAACAAAAAAAAATCTTTTCAATTCCCCATAATTTTATTTCTTATTATTTTAACTGTAAAATGAAATATGTATAATGATTACAGTATGTGAAAATATTTCGGGCTTTGGCTTCTTCTGGTTTAAATATTTCGGTGAAAATATTATTTTGCTTTGATTTGGTCGTACTTCTAACAAGATTTATGATTCCATAAATATAAATATAAGCTACATATCTAAAAAATGTAATTAAATAAAAATATTAAAAAATGGGTTTTTACATTAAGTACAGGTCATTTAATGAAATATTTGGACTTTTATGAATAAACGGTTTCTAGCATTTAGAGCATAAAACCACAGTGTGTTTACTGCCACATACGAACACAAAACTATTACGTATAGAGCACTGTGCTGACTGATTGCATTCTACTACATTTAATAGTTGCTTTCAATATTTATCAGCAAGTCATTCTTCTTTTTTTTTTTCATTTTTTAACTTCAACTAATGCATTGATAAAAGGGGTTTTTAAAAATATATATATTTATGACTTTTTGATTTTTAGTCTTTCCATATGGTTTTTTGCATTAAGACACCAATGTTTCCATTAATGTATAAAAGAATAGAAGAGTATTGGACAATTGAGTATTCACTTTATACATTCAAGATCTTTTTTTATAGATCCGTTCTTCATACTTATACGTTTAAATGGATGAAACAGTCAATTCTTTGGACTTTTTTTTATTTAGCTTCTAGACATTCGAAATGGCTCTACTTTGAACTGTGAAGTGCAGTACTAGTTCAATAAGACCAGTTCAATCATAGTGTTCATTGATAAAATAAATATTTAACCAACAGTGAATTTGTTGGCTTCATACATTGATAGCTTTACTCGCTGGACTTAATCTTCTTCAATTATTTTTATTGTGGCTAATTTTATTATGTGTTTAAAAGCTTTGGTGTTGCTGATCATGAGCAGTACTAAGGATCCTCTACAATTTGTCGTTACAGCTGATCAACAAGCCCGAATAATAAAATAAATACATTGGATAACTACGAGAGTTACCGTAATTTTATTTGAGAGGGAGAGACTTGAAATCCGATTTCATAAATCGTTTTAGCATTTCTAATTTTTTACTACACTTTATCAGTTGCAACTGAAATGTAAAAGGTAAATTAGGGAAAAAAATCTTCACGTTACATAAATTTAAAAATAACAGCTTTTTGCTAAGAATAGAACAGTGTTTTTAAATATAAATCAGATATGTTTTTTTGATTGGAAAAAAATTATTTTCAGTTAAGTTATAAAGGATTGAAAAAATTATTTCATGAATAATTAGATGATTCACATTATTACCAGTCTTATAAGTAAAACAACAACAATAATTTCTTTCTAATATTCTAACTGCTTTGATATGAAGAAATAAAAGCAGTTATTAGCCAATAAAACAGTATGCTTAATTATATACAGCCGATTACATACAATTGCTCACAAAAAATATGGATTTGAATTCTTAATAATAGGCAAAATATGTTTTCCCCTACCTCTTTTTCGGAGATGTTGATGTAAATATGATTGAGAGGGCGATTAATTCAATAAAATATCACCTGAATTCAAAAACACAAATTCTTTCTAAAGTTTTAAACAATTTATTGTTTTATCACTGCGTCTGGCCTGCAGAGTATTAATTCAGCAGCGCAACGTGATTCTGAATAAATAGAAGAAAGAATTATTCCTGTTGAATGCTATTTTAGTCTGGTCAGGTTATCAAGCAAGAATACTTTTGTGGAAGAAATTATATTGTTAGATGTGTAAAGAGGGTTTTACAGGATATAAAGTAAAAAATTAATTTGATGGGCTTAGATTGATAAATATTTTTGAAACAAAATTTCTATGAATTTTCAATAAATGAAAGAAATTTCTTTAAGTATATTCAATCTTTTGTAATAGTTCAGCGAGTAAAAACAGGATAACACATGTAACTATAGGATGATATACAATTTATAAAAATTTAGAATTGAAAGGAAGTTAATACTTTCCAATTTATATTTTCTAGGAATTTTCAATAAAATACCAAATTTGTTTGGGAGAATCTTTAATGAGAAGTTTGGTTAAATGTTCAAGGCCCCTATGAAATAGTCTTTTTAAATTCATAATTTTAAATTGCAAAAATAAAACAAAGTATTTTTATTTAAATAGCATTAACTAAACATAAATAAAGTCATTACAAGAATCACATAAGACATGATTTAAATTGTTACATTTCTGATCAGTTCCTGCTTATATTATAATTTATTATAGTATTATAACACAGTATTACAATAGAAATCTTTCTATTTGAAGGCATTAATTGGTTTCTGTAAAATAATTTCGATTTTACCAAAGAGTATTGTTTATTTTATTGAAAACAAAGTAGTTTTATAATGATGCTTATTCTTTCGGTGACATTTTATTTAGAAAATTACAATATGATTCTTATTATATTTCAATAAAAACATTAATATTCGGTGTAGGATTTTTAGTATAATTTAGAAATGGTTTTATTTAGAAATTAAATTAAGATTTGATAAATCTTTATGGTAAAAGACTATTCAAATTGCATCACATCTTAGGAAATTTTCCGGAATTGAAATTAAAATTTGTTAAAGAAATAAAATCAAGAAAAATAATTCAAGTTATCATAAACTGTAACGGTAAAAAATCATGAAGCAAACTTTTACATCTAAGGACTCACTTTACTATTGCCTTAAAATGCTTACCACCAGTCTCAAAATAGTTTTTATACATTATATATAAAAACTAGTGACTTGCACCCTGAAGTGCGTAACAGAGTTACTGCTGGTAACAGATGTTTTTATGAAATTTACAAATATCTAAAATCTAGTTCTGATTAGCAGGAAAACAAAATTTTTGCTCTACAAAACTTTGATAAGGCTCATAGTAACATATGCTGCTGAAACGTGGGCAATGACCGAAAGTGATAAAGAAATTTTAGCAGTTTTTGAAAGAAAGATATTGCGAAGTATTTTAGGAGGTGTGAAATGTAATGACACATGGAGAAGAAAAACAAACTTGAAACTTTACAGTCTAGACAAAGAATCTGACATAATAAAATTTAGCTCAATTCAAAGACTAAAATGGGCAGGACACTTGATTAGAATGAAAGATGACCGAACCACCAAAAAGATCGTCAACGTTAAACCATCTAGAACCCGCAAAAGGGGTAGACCGAGGATCCGGTGGATTGAGTGTCTAGAAACTGATCTAAAAGTTCTTAGAGTTAATAACTGGCGAAGCCTATCCAAGAAGCGGGCAGCCTGGAATTCGATTCTGCGGAAGGCCATGGCCCACCCTGGGCTGAAGCGCCACTGAAGAAGAAGTGACTTGCACTTTAATAAAGAACATATTCTGATACTCTATACAAAGAATTTTTTAAGTTCTAATGTATAAAGTCAGCATTTGAATACAATATTCATAAAAATTGATACAGACAATCAACTTCAGATGACATATTAAATAAAAAAATGGTAAAAATGAAGAACGTGCTACATACATACTTTGAAAAACTTCTGTGTTTCTTGCTAAATAATGCAATTTAGTTCTATTGCAAACGATGCACTTTAATTAGCGCTATAGTAAATGATTTTTTAATTGTATTTAATTGTTTAAATAATGATATAACTATAATTCAAAGATAATTTGAATAAACAATAAAAAAGTAATAATAATAAATACTATGGATAGTAAATACTATGCATTGTCTACTATTTTTCACATGGGATAAGGAAATATATGGATTATTTAATGAAAAAATTTAATTATATCTTTCTTTTCTAAAATTTGTAAAATTCTAAAGTATTACTTGCTTAGCGAGAACATGTTATATTAATTTAATGTTAAAATTTATTGAAATAATCCAAGCTTTCATTCAATAAACTTCATTTAAAAATATTTGTTAAAAATTTGAAAGCTATTTTTCATTGAGCTATCGATGTACAAGAAGCAGTTGCTTGCCAAATTTGATAGTTATTGATTAAATTTTTTTCTCTGTAGAGCATTTTGAGTGATAATTGCATCACTTAATTTGCAGTTTTACTAGTTTAAAAACATAATAATAGCACAACTTTTACATTAAGGATGATAAGAAATTAATTATATTTTTGAAATATATCTAAAAACACGAAGCTTCATCAATTATAACACGACTTTCTTGATTTCATTTCTGGGCTATTTCTTGGATTATTTTAAATTTGAGAAAACTAAATAGCACTGGATTGCTTTATGAAAAAGGAAATTTTAATTTCAGATTGGTGAGGTTCTGAATTACTTTGTATCGGTCAAATATACTCAGAATTCGAAATTTCTACTAATAATTTGTAAGTACGCGTGCACAGTCTGTTGGTGTTGTTGTTAAGCTAAATCGTTGACTGCAGAGTTTATCAGTTTACGTGATACTTTGAAAGTCGGAGTGTACTTCAAAATATCGAGCAAAAGTTTGATATTTTTTTGTTGAAGCTTCTGGAAATAGTACCCCACAAAACAATTTTTCTCTAATGATGATGAATGTTTAAAAATACGTAAATATGCATAACTTACGAAAATAGTTTATTTTTTTGAAACGAAATTTAAATAATTTTCATTATTTTTGTAATTTTTCATTCTGGTCTTTTCTTTTATTTTTGATAATCTAGTTATGATAATAGGCTTTTCTGCATTCAGAATAAAGTGTTTTTATTAAAGATTTTGAAATATATGGTATAAATAATTTAGTGTTAAATTTTTGAAAAATTTGTAATGAATTTGTTGAAAATTACTCTGTTGTTTTTTTTATTATTTTTTAAAAATTCTTTTATGTAATAACTGTAAGAATGTATATATTAGAGTTCAACTGTTTCAGTCTTAAATTTAAATACCTTATTATAGCATACTTAACGCTTAACACCACACAGCATCTTCGTTTCTAGATGCTCAAATGGTCCCTTTCCGGTTTGGTATAGATGTAGGTGGACTTTATTAAGAAAAAAAAAAGAAATTATATGGCAATTAATTTGAAATAAACAAACAAATTACAAAATACGAAAACACATAGCGTAACAAGAAATGATAAAAAAACAATGAAGAATCTCTTTAGTACAACTGGATGAATGAACATGATAATGTATAGTGTTGGTGAAAATATAAAAGAATTATAGAATTAGTTACTTCAGGGATTTAAAAAATTTATTATGAATAAAATGCAAGGTATATTAAATAGTACGCTAAAAATTGATAAAGTCAATCTAACTGTAACAGTTCTCCATGATAAATTAGGACTCTAATCACATTAATGATTTTTTTGGAAGATGAATAACTAAATACTTTTTTATGCCAAAGATTTTCTAGCAAAGAAGAAGGTTTTGGAGATGCCGTGAAAGAATAAAAGGGCAGGATGTTGCAAAGTGGATTGGATCGCCAACTTCTCTACAAGAGCAGTAGTCATCTTCTGATAAATGTAAATGATGAAGAAAAGAAGGGAATGGACCATATCCTGCGGCAAACAGGATTTCTTCACGAGTCCAGGAGAGTAGTTGCAATTTTACTGTTTTGATGACTTGGAAAAACAGATCGATCATTATTTCCTTATCTCAAAGCATTGTCATTTTCTTATAAATATTTTCTGAAGATTCTGTTTAAGATGAGACCGGGGCTTAGGAGCTTCCATTAATACATCTTCCATGATTACTACTTTTGCTAGAACATTAGTTTTTTTTTATCTTGATAACCAGCATGGGCTTTGATACATTTTAATAGAAAATTTGGGTTTTGGAGGAGTAGGTATTGGATGTCTCGGATAAGTTGATGAGGAGAAGGAGGATTGTATTGCTAACAAACTTGAAAGACTGTCTGACCAGATTTCAATCCTCTCATTTTCTTCACTTGTATAATATAGCTCCTTTCAGTCCAAGCAATTTTGTTTGAAACACAGTATGAAATTCCACTAGTTTTCCTTTCCCTTCAAGGAATTTCAGGCCATTTTCGAATGCGTAATATGAACAACCTGTTCCCAGTTCTGTTTTGAACCAGTCTGTGTAGAATACCAGACTCTAATTCTCTTCATAGGGTTCTATTGTTAAGATTTATTCTTCTATCTAAAACAATGAAGGGTGAATAGTAATATTCTTGACTTTTTCTTCAAATTCTCTAGGATAATATGTTGACCTTAGAATACTAATTTTTTAAGCATATGATATGGATGTAAAGGGCTTATTGTTGAGCTGTAGTGGCTTGATGCCTGAAATAACTTCCAAAACTGCCATTGGTATTGTACGATATGATCTAATGATATGAAGGAGGAAGATTCTCTGAATAGAGGTAATTTACTCTCCAACCTAATGAGATGATATAAGTGACCACGCACTTATACTATTCAGGGGATCCTCTTGGTGACTGTTTGATATGGAGTCCTTTTGAACTTTTGTTATAGTCCCCAGCGAGGACCTATTAGGCGTCAAAGTTGTTGATATTGGCTGACAGCCTTAGAACCTTGTTCTTGTATATTAATAATCATAGTATAGCTTTTTATCTATTGTTATGAATTTCTTCTTAGAGGCTGAGTGTTCCATCGAGCAAATGATGCCCTGTACAATTTTTCTATTAATAAATATTGTGATTTTTCTATTGATATTTGTCGTTCCATATTTTAAATGCTATGTTTTTTGCTAAGTTTTTATGTTTTTCCAATTTTTGCTTAGTTCTCCCACTGATGACAAATACGAAGTTGTCTGCATATGCTTGCAAATGAACTTCTCTCGGCCAATCTGTTTTTAAATTTCATCTGCAACTATTTTCCAAAAAAGAGATGTACATGATCCTTGAGGTCATCTTGTACATCTCCTTGCTTCCATAAAACTGGATCATTACTTTTTTGAATTGCCACTTTGCGATTCAAAGGGATGTTAACTAAGGTTTCTGAGATATTTGCTTTCGTATAAAGTTTACTGAATCTTTTCCTAATAGTGTCATATATTAAGTTGTCAAAAGCCCCTTTGATGTCTAAGGAAATAACTATAACTTAATGTTCTTTTTCCTTGGCCTCTTTGATTATGTCTAGCATTTTCTGAAGAGCATGATTTATTGATTTACCAGCTGTGAAACCTGGTATGGGTGTAACATTTGCTGCTTTTTAAGAGTAAAAATTAATTATTTGGAGTAGTAATTTTTCTAATAATTTTCCTAAGGTGGAAGGAGAGAAAGAGGTCATTTTTTTTCTTTTCCCTATTTTATGGAAGAACTATTAATCCCGTTTTAATAGAAATTGGACATTTTTTAAGCTAGAGGCATTTGTTCACGTTAGGGGTTTATAACTCTATAAAACTACTGTATATAATCGAGATAACTTTGGAATCAATACCATTATTTCTTGTTTTAAGTAGCTTTTTAATAATATTTCCAATTTCTGTTTTAGTAAAGGCTTTTACAAAATTAGAGTATTGGAATGCAAATTTATTTCTTCGCCTCCTACTTCGGGATGAAGCCGTTGAAGAATTTTACTTGCCATGTCCGTAACATTTCCTGTAAATGTGTTTTCCAGCAAGTTAAAAATTACTGAGGGTGATTGTGCTATCTTTGTTGAATTAAAAGGAGCTCCATATGAGGAACTCGCTTTCTCCAACCGCTTATCTTTGCATGAAGTATTTCTTTTTCATAGATTGCCCTTTTCTTTGAATAAATTTTCTGGTTCTAATTCTCTCATATCTCCTGTACTCTTCTTCACACGTCTTCTTAATGCATTCAGTTCCTTTTTATTTATTTCCAGATTTTGATTCCACCACGAAATATTCGAATATTCGGTGTTGTAGAAAATTTTATTATATTGTATGAATGTAGACAATAATTTAGTATTTTCGACTGAAGTTTTTCTGTAGCAGCGTCGAGATTTTTAGTTGTTGAGGATTCTTGAATGATTTCCATTAATCTAATGAGCTTCGTTCAAAATGATTACAAACCTTTTTGTGACCTCCATATTTTGATTTTAATTAACAGTAAGAAAACTTAGAAATTGATTTGATGATAATTTTAATAAATTTATGATCACTGAGAGATTCCTTTTCTATAACCTCCCAGTCTCATTAAGTTAGCCAAGATTGGATTTGAATCCAGAGTTAGATCAGGTCAGATTTCAGCATTGTGGTGTTGAAAAGTGGATTCTGTGTCTGGAGTATTTAGAAGGGGGATTTTTTCAACTAAGAAATTTTCTGATATACTATATTGTTATTTGTACGAGAACTCCATCGGATGTCATGCCCATTCATGTTAGCACTTATGATTGGGTTTTCATTCTGCGATTTGGTATGGTCTTCTTCAAGTTCTTTGATTGTTTTTTTCTATATTCGCGGCTGGAGAAGAATATGCAGAAATAAGAGTTAAAGGTTTATCTCTGTTGGGAATTTGAGTAGTTACTGTGTTCCCTCCTAATGCAAGGAATATTGGAGAGCTATAGAAAGGTAAAAAGATAATGCTGGTTTTTCCATTTCTTAATAACCAGCTTGTCAGCTAGCGTGGAAGACCTTATATTCTCCCATTTCTGATATACAGTTCTTGTACTAGGAAGATGTCAGGAGTGATCGTTTGAGCTATTTGTACAAAAGATATTGTTGCTACTTTAGATTTTTCGAGATTAATCTGAATAATTTTCAGAGAATTTGTCAAAAATGAGTCTGATAAAATAAAACGTTCTTATACGAATTAAGTAAATCGAGAGTCATTACTTAAATAAATATTAACTTAGTAACTTGCTATTTTCTGACATAAATATTTCTCTCTTATAGAGCAAGGACAGAAATGGGCTGCACCAGACAGTCGGATTCATAATCAGCACTATTTTTATAATTTATTTCATCACAGTTTATGCAAATCGGATGCATGGCCATACAGGTTCAAGTGTCCTGATTTTCTGTACAAATATCGTAGTATTTCTTTTCTTTTTTTGATTTATACTCTCCTTTAGGACGTACACGAAATTTTGACAGGAAATACAGTAACATACATAGTATTACAATTCTTTAATTTTATAGAAGCTTCGATTTATTATTAGTTTTCCAGTTGCTTCCAGATTGAAAAATGCTGAAGTTGTAAGCTGTACAACCTAATGTTGGCATCCTTCGTCTCATTCGTAGCATTCAGTGACTAACTCTTCTGCATTTGAAATTATTTGCTCAGTTATATCCTTTGGCATATTATAGATAATGCATTTCGGAGGTCTCTTCTACGGTTCTTTGTGAACGGTATTTTGCTTTAATTCTTCAGTGTTCTGAATTTGCTAACCAATTTTTTGATGTCGTCTTCATTTCTGCAGTCTATTGCTATTCCTTTGTTACGAGTTGTCCTAAATGACTGTATTTTGATTTTTTCATTAGTGAACATAAGCTTGGGTTTGACAGGTTTTCAACTGTCAGCATTAGGACTTTTTTTGTTTCCTAATGTTGTTTCATTAAAAGCTGGATAAAGCAAAATAGTGTGTTTAGTCTTATTTTCTCCTTTGCGAGCGTCTGCATATGCCCAAGAATTAGCATTATCTTGCTGATGTTGATATGTAATTGAAGTTATGGGAGCCTTGGGAGATCTTAGCGGAATTACAGAAGGAAGAGCTTGAAGCAGCGTTTTGGCGATCAACCTTTGATCATCAGGGAATCGGTATTTAATCTTAAATTCGATGTCTATAATTTTGTGCAATTCAGACAGAATTTCATCACTAGATAGGCGATTGACATCCATAGCTAGAAAATATTTCTGATTTATAGTCAAGCAATTAAAAGATATGGAAAATACTTTATTTTCTAGGAAAAATATGTAAGATATGACCAGAAACGAGAATATAGTGATCAATTCTGCTGCAATTAAAACATATAAGAAAAATAAAGACTTCTATTAAAAATAAATTGATATTAGATTTTAACAGTATTGCTTCAAAATAAAATGATAACTATAAATATTTTCTTGGTCAAGTATTGCACAATGAACTGCCTTTTAACGAAGCAACTGGGACATAAATACTATCTGGTCAAAATATACCAATAAAAAAAGAAAAGTAAAATCCTTCCATTCAAAATTTAAACACCCGTAGGATTAATAGAAATATACAGCAATCGGAATTATAAAAGCAATTTGATTTAAATTATACACTATTGAGTGTTAATAAGAATGTTGTATATATAAAAATAAATTTAATATTTTTTTCTTTGATAATTAGATACAAAATTAAATTTTGAGCTTGAACATGGTACCGTTTTACAAAGGTTCCAGTAGTAATATTCCTGATAATGATGTTATTTCAAAAGAAAGCAAAAAGTTAAAATTGATCCGACCATGGCATATTAAGTCCACACAACATTGCTATCAAGCACATACCTTTGAAAGTTTAACCGTTTCCCTTTGCAATGGCATGTATAAGCAATTGTTGATTCCGAAGGCTTTGTTCGCCGGCAGTAACTTTTACATTCACTGCTATGGGGAAAGAAAGGGGCCGAGGGTCATCAGCTTGTTTACTTTTCTCCGAGGGGCTGAGTCTCGTTTGGTGGGGAGACAGAGAGGCGCCCAAGCATGTGCTTAGTGTTCCTAGTAGTAGAAATGGTATCTACTGTTGAAGGTAAACCTAGCGTCCATCAGGAAGATGTCTAGTTTCGTATTATCTTTCCCAAAAGAAAGGAAACTGCTATTGAATGCTATCTATTGAATATATTTCGCTTGACTAATGAGTTCCAGATGTGGAACATAAGTACCAAATCTTTAATGATGGAGATGTAAAAATTTTGCCGTCCTTTCTTTTTCTCTATAAATGATGCTCTATTATTATAATATACTAAATCAATATCATCTAAAATTGTGAAGTATATTGTTAACAAACACAAAACTTCGATACCGAATGATGTGACATGCTGCCTTGAGTATTTTATGAACGTATTTCTGTTTAGCAAATAAATAATTACACGAGTTTAATCGTTTCCCGTTTCAGATGAAACTTAAATATTAGATGATATGGCCCAAAATTAGGTAGGTGCATACTACGATGTATAGAATAAGTGTGAGGCTTCTAAAATAATAAAAAATAATGTGTGTCAGAATATGAAATTGAAAATTATTTTAGAGGGAAAACCACTCACATTAAGATTGCCAATGTTTCTGGAGCACTGATTTACTTAAATGCTACAATTATGATTAGTTGATTAAAATAAATAAAAACCGAGGTTAGTATATAACCAATAAATGTAATAAATCTGTCAATTTCTGTTGCTAGTCATTATTTTATAATAATCGACTAATTGTATTAAGGACAATAAAATCTAGTGCGTATTATTTACATACAAAGTTTTTATAATCAGGAACTATCAATCAAATTAGGCCATAATTGTCTTCCATATTCTAAGGTATATTTTTTTTAAATCTCATCATTAAACGAGATTTAGACAACTTATACTGAAATTTCCAAATCTAGTCATTGTTGAGCACGGACTTTCCTTTCAAATGTATTAACTAATCGTTTCTACATTTTTTTTTTTACTTGAGCGTTTTCTGACTAATGCTTATTTCGAAATTCTCCACATACTTTTAATAGTGTGTTTACAGCTCTACAAACAGCGTTTTTTCTCATATGTTCATTTTTCATTTCCAAAGAGTTCTTGATAACCATTTATATTTACGTACTTCTTTTTTAACTAAACTTTATTCATTATTTTGATAGAGAAGAATTCATCCAATTTCAATTCATTTGATCTTGGCAATATTATAAAAGTAACAAAGATCTGAAGTGAAATTATCAAAATATTTTTCTTCATTTGATTGAATTGACGGTTGTTGTATTATTGTTGTAAGCAAAATAAAATGCATTTGGAAAGGGGTGGCTTTAAGGATCTAAGATATACAGAAGCAGTGTTGATTAAATATGTCTATTTTTGAAATTGAATACTTATTAACAGCTTTTGATTTCTCAAAATTCAGTTTCTGATTTATGAAAACATTAAAATGAAACTCCTGTTTTCTAATTTTATATTTACAGTCGATTTCTCTCATCTTTTTCTTAGTAAAATTTTTATAAAACCTATGTGATCTTATGACACAGTGACCTTCTTTCTTTAATTAATGAAACAGAATTTGAATTATCTAATGATAGGATCAAGTCACTTTAGAATTCAAGGAAAGAATGTTTCTTTATCAAACTTGTTTTTGATAATTTATTTGATTTTCAACAATTATTAATTTTTGATTTCTTTCCAAATTGGCAGCATTCTATTTTTTAAATATACGTATAGAGAGACACTTGTTTAATTTTTGAAAGCAATTACAGTTAAAAGTATTTAAAAAATTAAAAATTTTAAATAAATTTTGTAAACAATTATAAGTGAATGTTTTACATTTTTGAATGAACATTTAAAGTTGTGCCTTTTAAATATTTCATCACAACTTTGGAATAAGAAGAAATTGCTTATACTAACCCATATAATAAGAAAAATATTTGAATCATGATTAGGAAACATTTTTATTTTATCATATTCAAATTCTCATCAAAATTAGGAAATAGCATTTTTCTTTCATTCATTTAAAAAAATATTTTTATTATTGGCATGTTCTTGTATTAGAATTGCAATGCAGTCCATCGTCGCATGTAACTTTTGGTGGTACACCTCTGAGGAACAAAGAACCACAATTTCCACCTTTTTCTGAAAAAAAATGACCTTATAAATAAATTATATTATAAATTTTTGTGAAAACACCAATACATCCTAGAGGTGAAATACTTTTCTATTCGCTGAAAATACAAATTTTTTACAAACTTTTTTACAAAGTTTTCAATTATGGCCATAATCAGTTTGAGCTAAAATGAAGTTCTGCAAAATTTTCGCTGTCTCTTTTTTATAATAAAGACGTAGGAAATAATTTCTTGAATTTTTTACTTATTTAATTATTTTGGCAAACCATTAAAGACAGAACAATTTTTTAATCAAAATGAAAAAACAACATTAAAACAAAAATATTTAAATTAAATAGTTTCTAACATTTATCTAATTTTTTATGTCATCTCTCATAATGACTTAATCACTATTTCCAAAATAATTAACGAATTGTTAAATTATTTTAACTTTTACATTAATGTCTGAACGAAGAAGAAAAAATTAATTAGAAAATATATTTATAAAACCCAACATCATTATTCTGCTTTTCTCTGATTTCATAAATTTACCTAACTTTAATTAAACAAACTTCATCAAAGAAAAAAAAACTTATGATGCATTCTAAGATGCTTAATTTATTAAATTTCAAATCTTCCAATTTATGTATGCTTTACTATATTTTCATTTAGTTCTCTCTGAAAGATATGATTCTTCTTTTGACTCATTTGTGACATTTGTTGGTAATTTCCAAATTTACGAAAGTTTTTAGGCTTCAGAAGCAATAAAGTATTACATCATAATAACTAATATAACATTAGTACATTATAATACTTAAAAAATTTGTTTCACATAAACATCTGAATTTATGAATTTTACCAAACAGTGAAACATATTACTCAGGATATCTATACTCAATAAAATTTGTAATCTTTATAATGATAAATTATTAGAAAGTGATATACGTTTAATGTTCAAATAACATTAACCATGTTGTTATTTGAAAATCGGTAATTTATCAAAGGATGTTAATATTCTCTTCTAGTTTTTGAAAATTAGAAATCTGTTTAAGAATGTTTATATTCTCTGCTGAGCACATTTTTTCCATCCCCGAATGCATCTATTTTATAGCATCACTAGATTTATCAAATAACATCTCGTGTAAAGGCTAGAGATTAACAACGAAATTAAATCATTCCAAAACATGAGTTTCTATATGGAATTACAATCGTCTTCGATCAAATAATAATTTCTTTAAAAATTGATTTAGATTGCCGTTATGAAGTAGAAATTAAGCTATTTTCCATCTTTTAATTAGTTTAGTTTCCATTTTTTCCCAGCGTTTTTAGTTTAACAGGTTACAACTGAGTAGGAGAAGCCCGTATATCCGAACGCAAAAAAAAAAAAAAAAAAAAAAAAAAAAAAACAGCGACTGCTTATTATTAAAATATAAACGTAATAAGAAATTAAATGATATAAAATCTCTTGCTTTTTTGTTTTTAATGTTATGCGACAGATTTCATTCATATTATCTTTGATATGACTTTTTTTATACATTCATATTCAGTTTATAGACATAACTGAATGAAACTTCCAAAGACGTTAGTAACTGTCTTTAAATTAAAAAATATATGATTCAAAAATATTTTTATATGAAATTTAAAATTAAAAAGACATTAACGGGTATATACGTACTTATAACATTAAGGCATGCAGGGCAACATCCACAAAATGTTCCATGTTCTTTATACTTTTGATCGGAGGAACAGCTCACTTCTTGGCACTTTATCTTGTCACAGTAGTTTGGAGGGCATACTATTGCACTTGCTACAGCCACAGCAATCAGTAAAAGAAAGATAGTTTTATTCATTTTCTTTGATATTCAGTTGAATTTCTGAAAAAAAAAAATTAACATTCCAGCTTATTAACAGAATTTTTTTAATTATTAATAATAGCTAGTGGGTAATACAAAATGTAACATTAATAAATTATGATATGAAGCAATTTACTTCTTGTAACCTGCTAAGCTGACTTTTACATAAATTTATTCAATAAACAGAATTAGTTGAACAATTGAAATTTCCAGTTCCCCGAATTATTAGTAATTTTTTGTTTTATTTCCCACCCTAACGCATCTTCCACCCTCACTCTACACTTAACACTAAAATTTTCAAAAATTTAATTTTCTCACAATTTAAGAAAATTAAAACAATTTGTAATAACAAAATTTCATTTATAAAAGCAGCAAATAGTTTTATTAAAAATTTGAGCAGCAATGATTTTTCCAAAAACTACTGCAATATCAATATTTTAATTAAAAAAAAAAAGAAATGATGAAATATTAGTAAAATAGATGGCGCTCATAAACTACATTTATCTTTATTTATACTGTATTATAATTAGAAAGGCAGTTTGGTGAGATTTTCCTGTAGCTGGTAAGTTCTTTCTCTTTTTGTTTTCTTAATTAATTAATTGAGTTGTTAGTTTTAATTTAGGTTAAATATTCTTATGTAGTTTTATTTTTCATATATTTTTGTTTCATTTGGTGATGTTTTTTAATGTTTTGCTTTGTTTTTGTGTTTTTTTGCTGTTTAAATTGGTATGTTTCTTTTGTCTTAATTTTCGGGGGATTTTTGGGTCACGAGTTGTCAATACTTTTGACCACTGTCCACCGATGCTTCACAGAAAAAATCCCGTATTTTGAATCCTTGCCTGGGAGTGACCCTCAACGAAGTTTTCAGGCCGGATTCTTTTTCTATTGGTTATAGTTTTGATTCGGTTGTGTTCCTTTTTGCTTGGCTTATTTTGTTAATTAATTTAGATTCATTTGTATTTTAGTTGTAGCTGCATTTACACTCTCCAAATACAATGATTGACTTTTTAAAAACTAAAAACAATTTCATTCTTAAACTTGTTTGAATTCGTAATAATTTTTAGTTCCGTTTCCGTAATTAGGGTCATTTTTGTTTCGTTTACATAATTTTATTAGTTATTTTATGTACATGGACAAGATATAATGAAAGGCATAAAGAAATAAATAAAAATTATAAAGAAGAAAATAAATAAAATTTTCAATGATGTTATATTAACAGTTAAGAAATACGAAAAAAAAAACTATAAATATGTATGTAATGAAATTTCATTTACACATGCATACATTTATAAATCTTGTGTAACACGAGTATAAAGATATTATATATATTTACAATTAATCTTTCTATAAGTAGAAAGGGGTCGGTAGAAATGATAACAATTGAGAAAAAAAAATCAAACTATACCTGTAATAAAATTCATAAAGTGTGAGAAAAAAACTCGAAGATTAAATGAGCCTAATGAAGAAAAGAAGTTAAGCATGTATGTGATTAGTAAACTTCTTCATACATGGGAATCATTGCTCTTAAACACCTCTTCAATTTTAGAAATGGCATTTTAATTGAAGAGTAAATTTTCAAACCACTCTTTTTCAAAATTGTCTGAAGATTAATGTAGATTAAAATTGCTCTTGTCAGCCTACTTTTCTTTATTTTGGTCGCAATCAAAAACATAATGACCGGCATCCCCGTTTTTCTGCATATAGAAGAGCAGAGAACTTGGAATCACATGAGAAGTTGAGAATTCTTTATTTCATTTTCAACATCAAATTTTATATTGATTTTACCTTCTGGAGAGAAGAATTGATTGATTGTGAGTGTTGATTGCGCCCAGTTTCTCTATTAATTCTTAAACATAACCTTATATTCTTTGCTCCAAAGGTAATATGTGTTTTTTGTGCAATTAAATTACGGTATACCTTTAAACTGCTATTTTGATAGTCTTTCGCTCGTTCAATTTAGCGTGTGCTTGAACCTAAATCATGGAATTAAACAGTTTGATATCATAATTGATTGATAAAAATAACAGCTTGTAAATAGTATTTATTATTTTAATTGTCTTAGTTTATGTGTTAGAACCCAAAAATGTGCTGAAATGGAACAAGAAAACAGTTTTATAATGGCACAACGAAATAATATGAAAAAACAAACAAACATTAATCTATATTTTTTCTTAACTTTTCAATGATGAGAGAAGAACTTCAGATATTTAGAATTGAGAATATTTAGATTCGATCAAAATAAATTTGAAAAATGTAAAAACAATGTATTAATAAAACAAGTTTTATTAAAAAGGATGTTTTGAAATATTACGCTAGGTCAAATATTAATTTTGTGTGAAAATAAAATTGGCCGTTACGTTTGTTAAAATTGCGTATGATTTTTAATTTGTTAAAACGTTAATCAGAGTTTATAAAATAAGCATCTATGTGCAAATTTCTCAGTGCAAAGTATTTTTGAACAAAATAAAGAAACTTTAAGCTCACCAGACAATCCTGTCGGGAGCCAACTGATCCTAAAACAACGATACAGATGCGCTTTTATTATAAGTAAGAACAACAATACATTAAAAACTGATCCTGTTCTCTTGATTCTATCAAAATCAAGGGCACTTGCTCGGTTTACTGAACAAACAATAAAACCTGATTTCGCCAGAAGTGATTTAAACAAGTTCAGTCACGTGATATAGAAATCGTATGTCTTTCTTTTCCTTTTAAAAACGTGCACTGGCGCATTTGAGAATGGTTGTGTGAATATGAATGATTGTAATGTCTAAGTAACCGACTACGTTCGAAGTAAAAATTTTGAGAAATAAGATTTTTTAAAAACTATTTTTGGTTTTTAGATGTATTATGAATTATTAACACTATAAATACAAAAATATTAGTCGAGAATATAATATTTTTTTAGAAATAGGAAAATTTGTGGTAAATTTTAATGAAATTTAACCAAAACGGTTAACACTCTACACAAAATTGTAATGCAACAATCCTATTTTTCTTTGTACACACGTTACAGAATATAATGATGAATGAAATGAACCAACATCTAAGAAATATTTTGAGATGCAAAGAAATTACGGGTAAAAATATACATATATATGCATTTTTTCCATAAATTCGCAACTTAATTTTTCTAAAAACACTTATAACAGAAAAAGTATTTCACCAACAATCAAACTTTTGGTTCATTTCATTGCCCATATTATTTAAAACACACGCTGAAATTTTTATGTTAATATCTCTATAAGTTTTTGAGATATCGTGTTAATGGGGGAAAATTTTTATGAAAATTAAAATTGAAGTTCAAGACAAATTTTAGCAGAAAAATAAATTTTACTTAAAATTCCACTGGATAATATGTTAGACCTTCCTTTTCTAAGAAAAAGCAAACTGTTTTGGAAAGAGAAACGTCTGAATTACAAGAAATAACCCTTTTTTTAAAAATTGCCAATGTGGTCGAATACCCGTGTTTTCAACGTAGGCGGATCCTAATCAGATATGTTTGAGCGTATCACTAATATTGAAAATATAATATACAAGTTTTTTTATAAATTATATTAATGCCTTGATTAGCGTACATTATTTATGAAAAAAATATTCACTGTATATTTTTTGTATAAGAATGACAAAACTAGGAATATAAATAAATATATGTGTGTGTGTGTAATAATTTCTAATTAATCTATGTTCTAAAAAGACTCCGGCGTTGTCGGATTTAGTTCAGAAACTGTATATACACAATGCCTTTGGTAGATCAACAATACAATTTTCAATAACTTAAATTTTATCCATTCAGCCAATCGAGTATTCAATTGAATAAACAGAAAAATTGATACATTTTTCAAAATATTCCTTCAAAATTTGATAGAAATCTATATATGGATTAACTGCATATCAAATTTATTTATTTCGCTCGTTTTGAATTAAATGTATTATTTTCATTTGCGGATAAGCAGACACAATTCCAAGAATTCTTTTTTTGGTAGGAAAGGTAAAATCGAATTAAAAAAATGCTCGAATTCTTTTTCTTAAAATATTCTTATAACTTCCCATTTTGATTCATTCATAATTTTAGTTTATTATATTTTTAAAGTTCTCATTCTAAAAAATGGATTTATAAAGGTTCTTGACAATAAAAAAAAATGCTATAGCTTAATAATTTAGAAATATAATAATGTTTAGGAGTATATATATTTTTTCATAAAATTACATCATGAAGCATGTGCATAAGACGTATGTAAATACACGCAGTTAGTATTACTTTCAAACTATAAGGCATAAAAGTACTCCAAACTACCAGCTGTATTAATATTTTTAAGTTACTAATTAATACAATGTTGTTGAAAAAATAAGAAACACTTGCTATTGGATTTCATAAAGATTTATCGAAATTTTATTTAACGTGCCGTGAAAGATAAATAGACCAAGCGGTTATTATCAGAATTTTATAGTTGTAATAAATTATTTTTAAATGAAAAACAAAAAACAAACATGATGCATTTTCAATCAATAATTAGGGACTTGAAAAAAATCATTCATTAGAATCGTGTTAAAACTCACAAAATTGCTTTTTCTTTTCATTCAAATTCTTTTTGAGACTGACGATATAGAATGAAGAAAAGAAACGTACTTACTTAAAGAATAACTCGATATGACTAGTAGGATTTCATCTTCAATTTTATCTTCAATCATCTTCGATCTTTAAAGTTATAAACTTGAAATGACGCATAATCTAATATTGAAGCAACTGTCTGTTTTTTATGAGCATTTATTGCACTTAAATTATAACTTTTTTTAATGTTTATACAAACCGTAAATGAAATATTACTGATAAAGTTTGTAGTTATTACTATTGAATTTCTTCTTCTGATGAGGTGCGTAATATTAGCAGTAAAATTTTTTTTAGCATTCTGATGGTTTTTATAGTTATGTTTTTCTTCTTAGAGTCCTTTTGATATAAGAATCAAGATAAATAAAAATAATTAAATCTAATTTTTCAAAATTTTATGCATTTTTATATAAAAGAACAGCTTAATGTTCAGATGTTCTAGCAGATGTTCTTTTTCAATTACATACAGTATTGTTTTGTGAAAATAAATCAAATTTTCTATGGTGTTTGGAAATTTTTTAATCAATTTAAGAATATTGAAGAAATATATAAATATCCATTTTTTGTAAAGATATAGCTTAATAAACATACATTCATTTTCAATTACATGTAATGTTTTTTTTGTGAAAATAAATCAATTTTTCTCTGGTATTTGGAAATTTTTCAATCAATTGAGCAACACAGCGGAAATATATAATCTTTGTTGACGAATAATTGACAGTGTGAAGTGATTAATCGCTAGCATAAATATATATATATATGTATGTATATGATAATGGAGTTTGGATATTTTTATATCAAATTCTCGTTAAGTAAATAAAATTTAAATTACATATTCATACATCAAAACTTTTTTTACAAGTAATTCATATAGAACTTATTTTTTTAAACCAAAAATATGACAAAATGATTTTTAGAATCTAATATTGACATAGGAGAAATTTTTTTACTAGAGTTTGCTAAAAGAATCAATAAGTTTTCAAAACGTGGATGTCTCATTAATGAAAAGTATGGGGTTTACATGATAGAAAAACTTTTGATTCTTCATATTTTCTTAACAATTGTAAATTATAATGTTCTTTTTTATTCTTATTTTTTCTTTCACTGAAATATTTTAAAATTTTATTTGCCTAGAATCCGTATTCTTTAAAAAAAAACTCTTGCATTCTCATTTTTCAAACACATTGAAACCAGTTCACTCACTAAATTTAGAATTTCATATTTTGGATTCAAAAAATGCTGCTTTTGCATTTCATAAGCCAAATATATAAAGTGAAAGATTGAGTTCTGGTATGTATATTTTATCAAGGCATGTGAATTACAAAAAAAAGAGAGGAAAAAACTTTACTTAACTTGAAAAAATATGTTTATTTCTTTAAAAAAATATCTAAGAAATATTATTAAAAAGTTTTCAAAAACAAACTTTTATTAGCATTTTTTTAAGAAATGAATATCTTAAAAGCTATATTCCAGCATTATTTTTTAATTTTTAAGTCACTGTTATTAAAATTATATTGCAGTTATATATTTTAAAAATTTCTAATTAATTGTTATTAAAATTATTAAATTCAGAATTCTTTTTTCTAAAATTCATTAATAGATGGCACTACTGGTTTCGAAGCAAGAGATTGATTGTATTATCTATTTATACAAGCATGTTATAAGTGTTTTATAAGACACATTTAAATATCGAAAATTGATATACGTATTTTAATATTTGGTGTCGTTTCAATGTTTATTGTTTCTCTCCGAATTGCCATTGAAGTTTGGTAAACCTTGCATAAATTATACTAAATTTCTTATTGCTATGCATCAATATTTATTCAGCCGGAAAGTGTGTA
The DNA here is from genome assembly GCA_026543055.1 of Argiope trifasciata. Classification (NCBI taxonomy): domain Eukaryota; kingdom Metazoa; phylum Arthropoda; class Arachnida; order Araneae; family Araneidae; genus Argiope; species Argiope trifasciata. The sequence goes on from JAPMOQ010015914.1 coordinate 4,405,043, forward strand.
TCAACAATCCTAGATGCAAGTTGTATGGGAATTATTTTCTTTCGTAAGGTGAAAGAATTCTTCTTGGAAATATTTTCAGTTACGGTCGATGGAATTAATATGATCTTCTGAGTAAATGATGAAATGATTTTAAGGCATTTAAAAAATTGATTGTTAAATATTTTCAAAATTTGTTTTCTTAATTCAGTTTATATTGCATAATCCTCATAATTATAATTAATTTCACTAACCTTCATTAACATATCACTGAATATTAATTTTATTTTCATAAATATAAATAAAAGGAACAAAAATATCTTTTCATTCAAAATGTATATATATATATATATATATATATTGCATGAAGAATGAAGATAAGTAAATTTACATTTCACAACAACTTCTTATATATTCTGAGTTTAGATTTGAATATTTGAATTGAATCGTACAGTCATGTACTAATTTTAACTTCTATTTTCAGGTTTAAATTTAAATTAAATACTAGTAATCATGAATTTTAAATGAACATGAATCACGGTATTCACTTCATCTCGATATGATAAATTAAAAACAACATCTTGCTTTTTATGTTCTAAAACTCTGAAAAAGGTAGAGAATTAACCCTGGTTTCAAATGAGGATCTTACCGAATTATTTCTTTTATGCTTTCAAAAAATACCATTAATTTTCTACGTTATCCGTAATAGATGGTAAAAACAAAGAACCTTTTTGTTATATATGAAATTCTATTAGCCTAATGGTGCAGTTAATCAAAAGGAACAGTGCTACTTGTTGTTTCTCGACATTGTGATTTTTAAAACACCAGAGCTCCTACGGTTAATTTCTTTTAGTGAAAATTTTAATGCTCAAATGTACCAATGTATTTAAAAACAGTAAATGACGTCAGAGCAATACAAGCTTAAAGAACAGTTAAGACATAAAATGTTTGAAAAGAAGGCGAATCATAAAGGACCAGTGATAATATCAATGAGGATGAGAAATTTTTTTTTAGGGTTACAAGTTTTAAATTTGACTTTTTTGGCAAATGAAGACTCATCGCTTGCAAGATATTGTTGAGAACAATGAAGAATTTAAAATCGAAAAAGGAATTTGTGCAATTTCATGCTTTACGGCATCTTTCAATTCAGTCAAATCTCATGGATTTGATGATTTGGACATCTTAGATTTCAAATTTCAAATCAGTAATCAATTTGAGTGAGGGTCAGGGGACCGGGAGAATAAAACTTCAAAATTACGAGAGATTACTCTATTACGAAAGTCCTGTCGTCATATGTGTTGCTCTTGTCGAAAACATATGGCGATGTATGGAAGATTACATTTTGCATTCATACACAATCATTAACTATATTTGGTTGCTATAATTCCATAACTATATGAATTATGAATTATTGCTATAAAATCTGAGCAATTGCGATAGAGCCCATTTTTGTACATGTGGAAGTGACTTCTTCGAATAAATATGGATTGGAAGTGGATGTAATTGATATATCTCACAATGCGGTCACTTAAACTTCGCGTGAAGGCTCTAATACGGCTTCGTTGAAAATTTTCAGAGTTGCTGCGCTGAATTCACCGTAGTGAGCTTAATTATGGGAGATCAGGTTCCAGATTAAAAAGAATATGCATCATCCATCTATATTTCTAATAGGTGTTTCTGTCCGAAAGTTTGGAATTTTTTTAAAACTATAACAGCTTCATTGGGAACTTTACCGTTTCAAATCTTCAAATTAATCAATTGTATATTTTCAAATAATAATGTCTAAAATTTCTTTTCAAGGGGTTTAGTAAAGAAACCACTGGAGTTTCATATATCGGAGATTTTTTTTATGACCTTACGGTATATTACATTGACATAATGGATTATTGCACTGAAATTTATTATTTTATTAATAAAATGTTATACAAATTTTTGCATTCTAGTCATTAAAGAAATTTCATCATTTGCTAGATATATCTGCTCTGTCAGACTTTGATCTGATATTTGAAAATTTTTTACTATCAATAGGGAATCCCTAAAATTTAAAACAGATTTAGAGAACAGATATGCATTTATATTTACATAAAAAACTAAATAATTAATTTATAAATTAATAAATATAATAATGTTCCGTTCTGATGATATTACGATTAAAAAATATCTTATAAATAATATACAGTCTTTTAGCAGTGCGGAAATTAAAATCTAATTTCATTAAGATTATTAGTATTCTGAAAACGACATTTGATTCAAATACATAAATGAATAAATAATGAAATAAAATTTGAATATTTTAATGCGATATAATCTTGATTGGTTCAAAATTCTAGATGGGCATTTATATTTATATGACTTCCTCATGATTTATATACTTTTTAAGAAATATTTGTGATACCTTGTAATACATACTTTTATCCTTTTTTAAGAATAATTTTTGATGCTCTGCATTTCTTATATTTTGCTATTATTTCCCTTGGAGTTTATAATACTGTAAGTCCCAAATAAAGAAAATAAGGAGCGCATGGCTGTTTAATTCTTAAAGGTTTGTTCTTATTTCCTTCTGATTTGAATTATGACGCATTTTTTCCAGTTTCATGAATGTTTTTCTAATTTTAATTATGAACTTTTTATAAAGTTTTATTAAAAAGTCTTTTATTGGTTTATTCTAATTTTAATTGGAATAATGTAAAGTCACATGATCTAATAAAATGTATGACACCGCATTATATAAAGCAACTCAGTAAATTAAATGGAAAACAGTACTCTTTAAAGCTTAAGAAAAGCTTATAATAAAATAGGCCTAAAAATAATCTATCATAGTTTGAATTTCACGTTTTGATAAAAATTCTGAAGCTGGCGAACGTTTCAAAATTCTTGTGTTGCCGATTGAAATGTCGGGTGAAATATTTTGGACAATCGAATATGCATTTAGATTATGAAAGTTTTTAAAATTTGGCAATGAAAAGCCTTAAAACTTTATAAAAGTTATATATATATATAATTGCAATATCTTCAATTGCAAAAGTTTTTTTTTTTTTTAAAGCGTACTAAAAAAAGTGTTTGAAAAAAATTATAAACGTGAGTATATTTTATTATTTTTAGAGTACAAATTTAAGATTTTCAGTACAAATTTAATATGAAAATAACAAGTTTTGAATAATAGTTAAAAATATTTTAATATTAAATCATACACAATTATATATTAAGTCATCCTTATTACACAATAATCTACATATTCAGTCAGTAAATCTGTGAAATGCAATTCTTATTCTTTTCTTATTGTCAATTATTTTGATTCTTGACATGTGTATGTATTACGATCACAATACAATCCATCATCACATGTAACGTTTGGTGGTGAACCAGTTCTGATGAACAAAGAGGCACAATTTTCTCCTTTTTCTGAAAAACAAAACAAAACAAAAAATAATGTCATTTAGATTTATAAAAATAATAAAAAGTTTGAGAGAAAAAAAGGGATTTCTTTTGATAAGAAAAATGAATACTTTTCATTTTTTAACATTTATGAAGTCTTCTACATCTGCTATTATGGATTTAAATTAAGATAAGAGCGAGGGTTGCTGGCTCAGATATCATCCTCGTCATCTGGCCACAATTGAAGGTTACGAGATCCTTCCCATTCTTTAACTCTTTCAGGGGCACTATGCTAAAAATGATTTTTTTTTTCGAAACAATTATTTAAATCTGATTATATCCTATTACTGACATGTAATTTACAGTTAAAAAAAATTAGGGAGCTGGGGGCTAGGTGACATACTGGTATGTCACCGCGCATCTAGAACATGTTTTGGAGCGAATTCACAAATATGCAACTCGTAATTAGAAGGTATTTTTATGAAATGAAAGCAGTTTTAGGACGCTTTTTAACATGAATGACGCAAAAAAATGAGCTTTTTGAATTCGAAAATAAAGTTTATCGGAATAAAATGAAGACAAATTACATCATATGAAAACATGCTTCCATCTTGAATTTTTTGTGTGGAAACAGAATACTTTCAAAGACTCGTGCTGCCATCTATTGGCAAGATAAAAACTTAAAAAACGTTAGGAAATTTTATGTAGTTATTTCAACGCGATTTTCTAGTTTTAAAAAAATTGTAAAAAGGTGACATATGGAGTATGTCACCGCCCCTGAAAGGGTTAAAACGGGGTGTTAATAAGTAATTAAACTAAATTGCCTTTCTAAATTAATCAAAGAGTTATCCGGTTATTTTATTGTTTGCATTAATGTCTTGTAAATTGACTTACCGGTGTAATTATAAAGTATATTTTTGTGATCTGCTTTTTGCCCAGTTTGATGAAACTATTTAATTTTAACTAAAGAAATTTCATAATCATATAAAACATCTACAGTTCAATGATATGAATATTATAGCAACGACATTAATTAATTTATTAATACCTTAAACCACTTGGTTATTGATGCCAAATAAACCTTTTTACTTGAGATTTGAAACTAAAAAGACATAAACAGGAATATACGTACTTAAAACATTACGGCATGCAGGGCAACATCTACAAAATGTTCCACGTTCTACATACTTTTGATCGGAAGAACAGCTCACTTTTTGGCATTTTACACTATCACAGAAATTTCTAGGGCATACAACTGCACTTGCTACTGCTATACCAATCAGCAAAAGAAATATGGTTTTATGCATTTTCTTTGACAGTCAATAGAATTTCTGGAAGAAAAATTCATTAGTTCAAGTTATTGGAGTAAAAGATTTTGCACAGATAATTAAAGGCATTTTTACCGAAATATGTTGCCAAAAAGCAAAAATAGAAGCAAATTTTTGGTGAAATTTTGCATAGTAAAATTTTGAAGTTCAAAATGCAGATCCATTGTTCCAGTATATTCGAAACAACACTTTGTTTTTCCGATCGAAGGACTAAACGATTGCTGTTTGGTAACAATACGATAGATAATAGTAAGAAAATTTCTGAATTTTTCTTGACATGTGCATCGCATAGTGTGTTTTGCTTTTGATTTCTTAGTATTTATATTAAAAAAATTCTAATATTTATTAATATTTAAAATTTGAATGAATTTTAAGTGAATTTCCTTTGATCGATTAGTCTTAAAATTTAATACAAATTTATTAATTTGTTAAAAAATAAATCACATATAAATGCCATTATTTCGAAGTTCGTTGCATTTTTGAATGATTCTGCTGCTGTATACTAGAATATACAAATCAATTAAATAGGTGACTTTTGACATATTTAGTTGCGTAAACGATATACCGCCCATCCAGACGCCATCCAATCCCAAACCAAATGGGGAGTCATGAATGGCAGCGACTGCCCCCTCCCTCATCAGATCAGAAGGCATAACCAAAGACTTGTTTACACTTAAATCCTTCGGAACAGCAATCAACAGAAACATACAGTATATGATAGAAAATAAGTATACAAAATAAGAAAAATGTAATAAAAACAAAATTGAATTGTTACAAAAAGAACATAGAATGAAAAAGTGAAAAATAATTAATAATAGAATAATTATAAAAAATTGATAAAAATGGTATGAATATGAGCTTTAAATAATGTAGAACGTATGAAAACCATAGCGGTATTTAGATGATGCATCATCGTTCTGTTCTCAATAATCAGGATAAACGGAATTCATGACAAGTAGAAACTGATATACAAGTTATGATATTAAATTGCTGATATTAAATTCTCTTCAGAGATAAATCATTTTCTACTCTTATCTGTTTGCGTTTGTGACTTATTTCGTTCATATAAGTGTGAACAGACAAACTGATGCACAATCATCTCTCAAAAATATAAAAAAATTATTTAATAAAAATTAAGTATATTAATCCACATTTTGGTGTAATTACATATCAAGATTTGGAACAAAAGAAGAATGAAAATTTTCCGATAAATCTTTTACTAATAGATTTTTATTCTTATAAGAGCTTCTTAAACACGTGATTCGTGAGAACTAGGGACTTTTATCGCTTTCTGTAGCATGGTAATAACAAACACTTGCATTTTTTAAAATGTCAGATATAAATAAATTTTAAAAAGTAGGGTTTGGATTAAGAAATAAGAGAACATTTGAGAATAAAAGAATGTCTAAAATAGAGAAACAATAAAAAAATCGGATTAAAATTTGAATATAAAATATCATTAGATACGCACATTCACAAATCGTTAGAAACAATGCATAATAGCACAAAGATTTTTATAATTTTTTAATTAATAGAAAATAATTAATACTAGCATTCAATTACATTAAAGTTTTTCAGACATTAAAGAGCATAAAATAAAAAAATAAAATAAACATTTGTATAAAATAATATAATACGCTCTATAGAATAAAATATCAAGAATAATAAGCATATTACTTAATAAATTGCTAAAAGTAATGATTGATAAAATAATAAAATTTGGAATAATATTTCCAACTCTACATAGTGTTAATTAATTACCTATAAAAATCGTGGCGAACGAGCAAGAAACATAAAATGAACTCAATTATTTCTTCATAATAGCATATCTACAATGACAAGTAAAATTGAAAGTACAATGTACAAACATTGATAACAATATTTTACAAATGTAAGAAAAAATTATTTTATAATTGCATAATTGATACAAACGAATTACTTGATTTATTCACTAGTGTCATGAAAAAAATTCCAACATTCATTACATTCTTTTATTCATATTCTTTCCTACTTTAAGAACGTAGAAAAAAGAGACGTACTCACTTAAAGAATAACTTCATCAATCTACAGGATTTGATCTTCGTTTTCTCCTTTAAGTAATAAACGTGAAATGACGCATAATCTACTATTGAAGCAACTGTCTGTTCTTATAACATGTACAATACTTAAAATTATATTCTTGTTTCTAACAGTAAATGAAAAGTTTCTGATAAAGTTTCCATTTACTGCCAATGGATTAATTTTAATCTGATAAGGTCTGCAACTTTAACAGTAAAAATTTTATCCACAATCTTTCTGAGAATGAGTTCTTGCAGATTTTCTGATAGAGGAATCAATAACTGAAAGACGTTTTTTTCTAGAATCTTTGACCAAGATATTAAGATTAACAAGTGGAAAAACTTTTTTTTTTATTTGAACATTTTTTTAAAAGTCAATTTTTGAAAATTAGAAAAAATATACAAGTTTACATGCCTACATCTAGCGAATAACAAATGACATTTTAATTTTAATCCGTACATTTATATACTTACTGTTTATTTTCTGTTGCTGTTATATATCTGGATATGATTTAGTATCATATATATAAGGCGATTTTTTATTTTCCCTTTTTTATTACTAAAATAATATATTTAATTAAAGAATTAAAAAATAATTTATACAAATTCAGAGTTAAATTTAAATTTAACTCTAAATTATTGGTAGCTTTTATCTCGAAACCAAATATCAAATCGTACAATATGTTGAGCTATTTCAAAATCACCAGTACTAGCAAGTGTACAAAGCATTTTTTACCCAAGAAGTAAATAACAATTATTTCCTCTAAATTAAAACTGAAAGGTTAATGAGAATTTAAATTGCAGGCATTTTTTGAGAACAAAAAAGGTGTTACCCATAAATGTCTATTTATCCCCAAAACGGTGAGATTTTTTATTTATTTTTTCGCTATAATGACAAGATATTTCAAAAAATAAGAAATGTGGATTTTTCTTTAAATTATTATTTAATGTCATTTTAATGTCAGAAAGTTAAGATATGCCACAGGTATTTAGATTAAAACAACGTTATAAGCTTATTTGCAATACATAAAATAATAATCTATTCAAATTTTTATGAATTATCAAATATTTAGATATTGCCTGTAAATTAGAGCATAACTATTAATGCAAATTTAAATCGTGCTAATCTAGAAGTTCTTACGTGAACTTGCAAATACTCATCATACGTTACTTTTTTCACAATAAAATATTTAACCACTTGTTTGCTAACACCTTTTTTGTTCATTTGTAATTTTATTAAGGGAGGAAAATACAGTTTTAGCCTTTTGATTTTATATTTCTAGTTGATAATTTTTTATCGAAATTGTATTTTTGTTTGCCATATTGCATAATAAATGCCATATATAATATAATAAACGCCATATTTAATACTTCTGCATAAAGATAGTTTACCACGAGCTCAGTAACCGAATGGTCAAAGCACGTGACCAAACCCACTAGTTGCGGGTTTGATGCTCGCCATGGCTGTTATATCTAAAGTATGAATTTTTAGTTTGTTTCCTTATGTTTCTTTAATTATTGTTTTCTTATGTTCTCTAACATTCTAGACCATTCTTAGTTAGGTAAATTAGTTGTTTCTAGAATATTCTATTCTTGCATAAAAGTTGATTCCCACTAATCGTGGGCAACTTCTCTACCTTCTCAAGTTGCTAGTCGCTACTTTCCTTCAATAAGCTTGTTTGTTAGTTAAAAGCTGATGGTGTGTTTATTTAAATCTTCATGACAATATAATAAAACAATATGTTGTATAATAAAATCTTGTTTTATTATATTTATAATTAAACGTATAACAAAAGAAGATATTCACCTTCTTTTTTTAATTAAATAAAATTAGAATATTTTAAATGAATACAATTTAAATCTCAGCAAAATTCGAGAGTAGCATTTATAAATTATCTGACTTCTTGATGATTTATATACTTTTAAAGAAATATTTATGATACCTTGCAATATATTTATACTTTTGTAGAAAATATATGTTATTAAGCAGGCCATACTTTTTTAGTTTTCAAAACTTTCTTTATTTTATTATGATTTTAATTAAGTCCTATTTTTTCTTGTTTTAACTATGATTTTTTGTTTATAATAATTATAATCTGTTTTTTTTTCTTGTTTTAGCCATGAATCTTTTATTAGTTTATTCTAATTTTAACTGGAGCAATTTAAATCATACAATCTAATGAAATTTATAATTTATAATTCCGCATTACGTAAATTTTTGTAACAAAAGATTCAGACCTTTGTTTTAAATCTAACCAGATTAAAAACATAAGTACATTAGTATTGATGTAACTTGATACATTGATGTATAATTGATGTAACTCAATGAACTTTAAAAAAAATACAGTTCTTTAAAACAGTAAAATAATATTGACCTGTAAAAACTCTGGAGTTTGACGTTTTGAATCAAAATTTTTAAGTTGTCTTGACTTTTGTGTTGCTTGATGAAATATTGACTGAAGTGTATTGGACAACTGAACATGAATTTAGATTATAAAATCGCTTTTGTGATATTGTAATGTAAAGCCTTTAAACTTTATAATTTTTTTCTTTTTACGTATAATTAAATGAGAATTTTACTATTTAAATCGATATGAAGTCATAAATGCCCGATTTTGCTTTTGGAATATATGGAAGTATGAATTGCAGTGTCTTAAAAAGTAAAGTGAGTAAAAGGCTTAAAAGAATAATACAAAAAGTTTTTCAGAAATTAAAACTTAATTTTCTTAAACGATTATGAGTGTATATTTTATTATTTTTAAGAGTGAAAATTTAAGTTTCTCAACCACAGTTTTAATATGCAAATAATAATTAAAAAATAGTTAAGAAAAATTTCAATATAAACTCATATACATTTTTATATTAAATCTTTTGTATCATTTAACCATACGCATAATATAATTAAGAAATTTGTGAATTGCAATCCTTCTTCTTTTCTAAACCTTCTTCTTTAATTCTTGACATGTTTCTGTTTTATAATCACAATACAATCCTTCGTCACATGCAGCTGTTGATGGTACACCCAAGAAAAACAAAGATAAACAACTTTCACCTTTTTCTGAAGAAAAAAAAGGGGGGTTTAGAATAATAAAATAATAATATAATTAGAATAATAATAAAAAAACTTTTAGAGGAAAAAAGTTATTGTTATTATTAATATAGCTAAAAAAGCAAAACCTCTTTTTTTACATGTAAGAAATCTCCTTTATCTGCTATTATGGATTTAAGTTAAGATAAAATCCTGTAAAAAGACCATAGTTTCCTTAATGGTGAACAGCGATATCAAAAAAAAAAAAAAAATACCGGTTTTTTAAAAATTTATAATTATTTATCAATTTTTCTTTTTACTAAAATGATGCAACGTTAGATAGAAATTTATACCTGTTAAATAGTTTTCTGGCCGTTTTCTGACTCTTTTAAAATCATCTTTACTATATTCGCTATATCACTCTTCTGCCTCGGTAGCCTGGGGGTATGGTCTTGTCGTGAAGACAAGAGAATGCCAAGTTTGAGATCCACTACTACCGCAGAACCGTCGGGTAAGAGGACCTAAGGAGCTGTAAACTCTTTGGGCTTACATAACCTCCCGCTGATGTGGGACGGAAGTTTGAAGATGTTGTTACCATCAGCATCATTTTCATCATTAGGCTGTATTCAAAATTACGAGGTCCATCCCAGAATATCCTTACTTTCTCTTTTAAAACGGGACGTTAATATATAAGAAAACTAAACTCTCTTTCTAAGTTCATCAAAGAGTTATCTGGCTATTTTATTTGCGTTGATGTCTTATTAATTAACTAGCAAATGTAATTATAAACTATATTTTTATGTTCTGTGTCTTCACCAATTTGATAACACTCTCTAATTTTAACTAAACAAATTTTTATCTAAAACATAATATCTTATAAAACATCTAAAGATTTAACGCTATTAATATTGTTTCAATGTTATTAAGTTATTAATATTATTATTTACAATATATTATAGTATAATATAAAAGTTAAGATTATATAATATTATAAATGTATTTAATATTATAAAGATTAATAAACGTGCAGTTAGTTCTGTTTCGTGCATTAAATATATATCCCCACTCTTTCCAAGCATTTATCACAAATTGAATGTATTATTAAATACGTTTATTTGTATAATCTTCAAGGAATTCTTTGGGTTAGATGTCCTTTGATGCCACATTCATGACATTTTTAGACAATTCTAAATTTATAGCTATTTTTTGCTTTTTAAATCAGTAAAATAATCGTCACAATAACATGAAATTAATAGAAAATGCTATTATTAGAAATAATATTGAATTATGAAAATAAATTTATGAGTTATTAACTCTCTTTATAAATAATCGTTTAGAAATTATACTGAATTATGAAAATAAATTTATAAACAATTTACCCTTTTGATAAATAACAAACTTTTTGTAAATATTCAATTCAAAGAAATGTTAAACGAAGTTGAATCTAGATATTCACCTTATCGTGGTCTCATAGTTTAAAACAACAACAGTCCTAACTTTTTAATTTATAAGACCCTGAAGAAGGCAGAAAATTATCACTCGTTTCAAATTAGAATCTTACAAACTGAGTATTTTTTATGCTGTCTTAAAATTCCCGTTATTGTCTTCGTTTTTATGATATATAAGGTGGTTATAATATACAGCCAAATTTATGATCTCTACTTGAGAGAAAAACAAATTTACATTCAATGAAATGAAATTAGTACTTTCAATTTGTGATAAGTGTTTGGAAAGTGCATGCATATATATATTTAATACACGAAATAAAGCTAACTGCACGCTTATTCGGAAATAGGACGAAGAATTCTTGTGTTCTCGTCTAAAATTTTCTATTTTCAGCCATTCATTTGGCCATTTGATCTCAGGAATGAATTTATAAAATCCAGAGCCTTACAAATGCTAATAAATCTGCATGGCATTCTTTTATATCTACCTTAATTGCAGAAGTAAATAGATCAAATTTAGAATTCATATAAATGTAGCAACCTCTTGATTTGTAATAATTTGAATTGGAATGAGATTATTTTGATTAAACTCATCTTATTTAGCTATATGATGAGATTACTACAGCTTGCATCGTCTTATTACAAATTATCATTTTTAGTATGTTAATTTTAGTCAGGAGCCGGTGTAGCCTGATTGGTAAGGAGATGAACTTGCATGCCTTGGGTAGTGATTTCAAGTTTCCCCCACCGAAGAATCTTCGTGTATAAGGTAACTGGATTAATCTGTCGTGGTGAACTAAGGCGGACAGAGTAAGGAACAACTATGTCCTAACCAGGATGCGCAGATCATGGGAAAGAAGCGCTACCCCTTGACCAGGATTCTGGGATAATTAAGTATTTTACATTGAAATAAGTTTAATCCAAAATTTATGAATTATGACTTTTTTATTTCTTTTGAACTTTCCAATCAGTGATTTACTTTATACATAGAATACAAAATATAATTTTAAATACAAACAAGTTATGTGTGATTTAAGGGCTTTAAATAGAAATAAATTTTGGTATTTAACTAGAATTTATAATAAATATGACTTTGTGATTTCTTTTTAACCATCCATTCAGTAACTTACTTCATACGAAGAGTGTAAAATATAAATTTTTTATAAACATTATGATCTATGCGTACGTGAAATTCTATTAAATAAATTTTTGAAATATATTTTTATTTTTAATTTTTTTTTTATTTAAACAATATATTTAGAAACTATATATCTATCAAACCGAAACTATATATCTATACCGAAATCTTTAAAGTTTCATTGAAAATCTCTAGAATCATATTATTTTAAATTCGACACATGCATACATTTGATGCAATTTTTTTTATAAGTTTAGCCACTTTTATTAGAATAATATTGGAAGTTCCATTACCTTTAATATATAAACTAGATTTAGCAGATTTTATTCCTTTTATTCATAGATGGCAGTAAAACTTAAATAGGAAATACATTGCACAAATTTGAATAGTATTAGTTGAATAAATTGTTCATTATCTTTTTTATTATCATATTAATTTACTGATGTACTTTCACATCATAATAGGAGAACTTTTGTTTAATTCTTAATGCTTCTATCATATACACGAGCAACTTTCAAATTAGCATTTAGTGAAGAATTTGAAAAGGGTGCATGGCCAAATGCCATAAAATATTAAGTGAAGGTCAAAACTGATTATTATGCATTTAATAAAAATTTAAAATAAAGTAAAATTTTCATATTTTTAATTTTTATGTGATTTATTTTATATATATTATGTTTGAAGTGTCCAATCTTATATACATTTTAGGTCTAGTTTATAGACGTAACTGAATTGAATACATCTTTCGAAGGCTTTGATTCCTTTCTTCAAATTGGAAATATGTTATGACAAGAAATTATTTTTAGTTTAAATTTGAAACTAAAAAGACATTATACTATATTATAAAAAGATTAAAAATACATTATTAAAAGGTACTTATAATATTAAGTACTTATAAACGTACTTATAATATTAAGGCATGCAGGGCAACATCCGCAAAATGTTGCATTTTCTGTGTACATTTGATCAGATGAACAAGTCACTTCTTTGCATTTTATTTTCTCACAGTAGTTTTTAGGACATACTATCGCACTTGTTACTGCTACACCAATCAGTAAAAGAAGGATGGTTTTATTCATTTTCTCTGATATTCAGCTGAATTTCTGAAAGAAAAAAAGTTATCGGAGCAAAAGATTATCATTTTACATACATGATAAACGGCATTTTTACTAATATATGTTATCAATGAATAAAAAAAGAAACATTTAGTTCAATGAAATTTTTTAATAAAATTTTATAGTTTAGAACAAAGACTCTTTGTATATTAGAAACAGCGTTTGTTTCTCCAGATCAAAGGATCAATGATGTTTAACTAAATGTTTGGTTGCAATGTAATAGATGATAATAAGAGAATTCTCTGGTCGACTTTCTCTGAATTGTACTTATGTTTTGTAACTGTAACTTTTGTAACTTTTTTTCTCACTGTAAATATTCAAAAGGAATCAGAAACGGTTTTTAGACTTTTTCAATCGTAGGGAAAAGACTAAAAACTGACTAAAATTTTTTCTTTGATTAATCCTGAAAGTTCATACATATTTAGCGATTTGATAAAAATAATCGCATATAAATGTCGTTTTTTTCAGCTCGTTGAATTTTTGAATAATTGTGCCGATATATGCAATAACAGACAAATAAATAAAACTGGTTCCTTTTGACGCATTTAGTTGCGAAAGTGATATACTGTACTAGAGCTAACCATCAATCAAGCCAAAGCCGGGAAAAGATGATTTGGCACGAAGTAATCCATCCGATAAGAACCCCCCCCCCCCTCTACACACACACACCTCCTCCGAAATAACAGACCTTGAAAAGATATAAATATGGATTTGCAGATGACACTATAATACGTAGACACTTCGGAATAACAAATAATGAAAACAGTAGATAAAATGGACAATAAATGTACATAATAAGGAAAATGTAATAAATATACAAATAAATAATTTAAAGACAAAAAAGGAAATAGAATAAAATAGTTAAAATAAAAAATATAACAGAAAAAAATAGAAATGAAGTAAAAATATAAACTTTAAATAATACAAAATGTGGAAAAACCATAATGGAATCAATATGATGAATCGTCGTGTAATTCTCAACAAATAGGATGGGAAAGCTCCTGACAAGTATAAATTTTAAAAAAATAAGAATTTCCATTTAGAGATAAAGCATTTTATACTTTTGGGAATTCACATATTTTACTCATGTGAATTCGAACAGACTAACTAATGCATATTTTTTAAAACAATCATTAAAAAATTGATATTAATCCCCAATTTGGAGCAACTATATACCACATTTTATTTCTCTAGTTTTTTCGGATTTTGAATTGTTGTGTTTACTGGCAGACAGAAATATTCAATTCGAAAAAAAAAAAATTGGGGGGGAGGGGAGTAGGGGGCTAAAGGAAGAGTGAACACTGATCAAAGGCATTAAATAATAATTAAAATTTCTTATTTACAGACTTTTTAATAAACGTTCTGATTGATTCTTATTCTATTGATCTTCAGTTTATTATACTTTTGCTTAAAAATTAAATGTAGGTTTAATGATGATTCAATGATGTTTATATCTAAACATTTCAAAAGAAGACAAGTTGTGATTTTAATTTATAAAAAGATTTATTTTATAATTACTTAATTAATAAAAGGACTTATTGATTTATTCTCTAGAATCCAACATTCGTTATATTCTTTTATTATCATTCTTTCTTGTTTTTAAAAATACAGAACGAAAAAAAAAGACATACTTACTTTAAGAATATCTTCATCAAACTATAGGATTTAATCTTCGTTTTCTTCCTTTAAATAATCATAAAATAATAACGCATAATCTGCTAATGAAGTAACTGAGAGTTCTTACAACATTTATTACACATAAAATTACATTGTTGTTGCTAACCATAAACGGAACATTATTGATAAAGTTTATAATAACTGGTAATGGATTAATCTTAATCTGATAAGGTGTGCAACATTAACTGCAAATCTTTTATGAACAATCCGATTGCTTTCTAAGAATGAATATTGCAGATGAGTTCTTGCATATTGCAAAGGAGTTCTTGCATAAATCAATATCCAATAAGCCAGTTTTTGCCAGACTCTTTGAAATTCTTTAATAAAAATATTGATGATTAAATACGTTGCATTTCTAAATTAGTTTCTATAAAAACTGAAAAAAAAAAACATTTTTTAGTACGGATAATTTTTAAATCAATTTCTGAAAATTAGAGAAAATGTACAAATTTAAAAATCTGCAAAGTATAGAATGCAGATGGTATTATATATTTTTAAAATTTATTCTTGCTACTTATTCTTTATGCTTATTACTCATTTGGATATAATTTAATCACATGCGTTTAAAGAAATGAAAAAATTAAAACTCCCTTTTTACGTAATTAAATAATATATTTGATATAAAAACCTCAACAATAATTTGAGTAAATTTAAAGTTACATTTTTTTGGAAATGTTTTTCCTGTAAATGAATATGAAATCAAGCTACATGTGATCTATTTTGCATTCAGTTGTATGAACGAGATTACAAAACATTTTTAACCAAGAAAAAGGCAACAATTATATCCTGTAAATTAGAGCATAAATATTAGTGCTTTTTTTGCAACAAAAAGGTCACAGCATCAAAAACAAATAAGTGTCACTACATAGATGTATGCCTATTCCTAAAATGATTTTTTGCTTAATTGATAAGATATTTCAAAATGTAGTATAGTCGTAGAATTCAGTAGTGTTGATTTTTTAAATTACTATCTAGTGTCATTCGGTTGAAGTGTGTATTCCGTATTTGTAAAATCACACCTTTGGCGGCGCGGCATCGTCCCTTGGAGCATTCTATAACTACTCCAGCCTGATAACCATGTAACACCTCAGAACAGTTCTCAAACTGTTTCGCTACGCAAGCAAAAATAAAACGCTGTTATACAGTCCACTTTCTCTTTTCATCTACCAACGGAACTCCGCATATTTTGGTCCTAAGTGATCCGGAGTTATACAGACTCTATGGATTAATTCTAATTAATGAATTTGTCGAATTCATTATGCTAAATATGACAGACGTCATATCGCTTAATCGTAAGCGTGGCAACATCAAAGGCTAACTTACGAAACTAAATAATACACTTACTGAAGGAGAAAATACAATGGACATTCCTGAGCTTCAAGCCCAATTGGACATTGTGTTAAACATTAAACGCAAATTCGAACAATTAAAGGATGATTACTTCAAAATCGCTACAGAAGAAGATTTCCAGAAAATTGAAACTTCTTTATTCGAAGTCGACGAGGACATTCAGAACATAGAGGTAAGCCTTAAAACCTCTATTAATAAACTGAAATCTATAAAATTTAACTCTGTTCGTACTTCAAGTATTGAGGAAACTATTAGTTATCGACCTAGAAAATCTTTTATCAAACTTCTAAAAATTCCACTTCCGTTTTTCAGCGGAAAATTTGAAGAATGGAATTTGTTCAAAACGCAATTTAATAGCTTAATCAATGAAAATCCCAAACATTCTGAAAATGAAAAATTGCATTACTTACTACGTGGATCACTTAAAAGGAGAAGCTAAAAGCATAGAAACTGTTGACGATAATTTTTCTTCTCTATTTAACGCTTTAGAGCAACGCTATGAAAACAAAAGAATAATTGTTAACTGCCACAAAAACAACATTTTAAATGCTCATCCTTTAAAGCATGAATCAGGCAAAGATCTGCGCAATATATTGGATACCATCTTAAAAAATCTTAGATCATTAAAAATCTTAGATTTTGCAAGAGATAAATTGTCCGACGCTTTGTTATTTAATATCATTCTCGAAAAATTAGATTGAGAAACCCGCAAGCAATTTGAATTCACATTAAAAGACAACGAAGTGTCTGAATTAGATTGTTTTCTAGAATTCTTAGAAAGGGGATGCCAAATTTTAAATAATATTCAAACCAACATTCCTTCTAAATATAACTGTGATAGATCGAAATCCTTTTCTGTCAAAGATGATAAATCTCCTAATTTTTGTGTCGCTTGTAAAATGCAAACACATGAGCTGTATCATTGCAAGGCATTTAAATAAATGAAATTATCCGATAGATTAAGTTTGGTTTAAAAAATTAGGCTCTGTAAAAACTGTTTAAGTGAATTTCATCCATTATCTAAATGTAACACTAAAAGTTCCTGTTTCATTTGTAAAAAGAAACTAGACCATCATACATTGCTTCACAAATATTCTACTCCGTCGATCGTACCGGATGCTCCTAGCAAGCGAGAGGATGAAACCAGACCCCCCAAACCCTGCGCACTTACAAGAAAGGAACCCTTAACTAAACAACTCACAGTCACGTGATATGCAGGTGTCCGAAATCCCACGTCTTGAGATGGAAACAAGAGCATTCTGATAAACACAACTGTAATTTATGTCCGAAACGCTTGGGGAGGGGGGAGTTCAAACCCTTAAGAGGCATTCTCGTCTTTGCCAGTGAATCTTCTTTCGTCTTCCACGGCAGATATATTGTTACTGAAAAAGGAAAAAATAAATATTCCGATTTGTGGTTTGAATGAAACGTCATTAAACATAAAAAAAAAGGTATCTGTTCTTTTATCAAATGAAACTAATGATTCGCATCGGGAAATAGATTTACTAATTGTTCCTAACATTACTAGTTTCACACCTTCCAGAAGATTAAATATTTTGAATTTAAGTGTTCCCAGGGAAGTTAAACTAGCTAATCCGTCATTTTTCATTCCACAAAAAATAGATATTCTATTGGGCGCAGAATTATTTTTCTCACTATTGAATGAAGATAAAATGAAATTGGGGAACAATTTATTTTTGTAGTCTAGTTGTTTCTTGTATCTTGCTTCAGGAGTCATTTCAGATAATAATCTCTATGATGCTCCTAAACACTGCTTTTTAACTAAAAACATAGATTCTCTTGATAAAACTCTCAAGCGTTTCTGGGAAATTGAAGAAATCGAAGCAAATGAAATTTGTGATGAGTTAAAGTATTGTAATGAGCATTTCACAAGAACGCATTAAAGGAAACCAGATGACAGATTTGTTGTAGGAATGCCGTTCAAACCTGAATATTCAGAGGAAATGTTGGGAACTCTAAGGCAGTCGCATCAAAAAGACTAGATCAGTTATGGACGCGTTTAGAACGTGATCCCGCTATTCAGAATTCCTCAGCGAATGTGAATCATCTTAACACATGGAAGAAATGAAAGAAAATTCAAGCGTTGAAAGCGGATACTATTTACCACATCACGGTGTGTTACGCAATTCAAGCAAAACTGCTAAGCTTCGTGTAGTTTTCAACGCGAGTGCTAAAACGTCCAGTGGACATTCATTAAATGACTTACTGTGCAAGGGAAGAGTGCTACAATAAGATCTCTTCTCAATTCTAATCCGATTTAGAAAACACATTTACGCATTAACCGCAGATATCAAGCAGATGTTTAGAATGATTGATATCAATCCCTTTCAAACCAAACTTTTAAAAATTCTGTGGAGGAACAGTAAAAATGCACCAATCAAGGTGTATGAATTATGCACTGTGACATATGGAACCGCTTGCGCTCCGTACTTAGCAACTAAGGTTTTACAGTAACTTGCCGTAGAGGAGGAAGAGAACTTTCCGTTAGCTTCAAGGGCAGTACTCCAAGATTTCTACATAGATGATTGCCTCTCTGGTGCCTCAGAACTCGAAGAGTTTGAAAACCTCAAATCAGAATTAACACAGCCGCTTCAACGAGGAGGCATGACGTTGCATAAGTGGTGTTCAAATAAGGTTTCATCAACTGAACTTAAAGAATTCACGCTTGACCGCAATTCTGAAGAAATAATGGTCAAAACTCTAGGAATGTTTTGGAACAGTTAAAGTGATTCCTTTATTTATAAGGTTCGCACCAGCTCCATCATAGATTACAACTACACCAAAAGAGATGTCCTTTCACAAATTGCTCGCATCTATGACCCCCTTGGGTTCCTGGGGCTGATCATAGCGAAAGCAAAGATTTTCATGCAACAGTTGTGGTCACTTAAATTGGACTGGGACGAGACACTACCTATAGATATTTCCAAACAGTGGGTGAACTTCATTAAGATCCTATCAGATTGTACTGAATCCCTTAGTGTTCCGAGATGTTTTCTCCCAGTTTTCTCTAAGTCTATTGTGTTACTTGGATTTGCAGACGCCTCTCCGAAAGCTTATGGTGCTGCAATTTAAGTACAAACTGTATCCAAGTCTAATGATGTAACTACCCGACTCCTTTGTAGTAAGTCAAGGGTAGCACTAACCAAAACCACCACCAGCCCCAGGCTTGAGCTTTGTTCTTGCCTGCTTCTCTCAAAATTTACGCAGACAGTCATAGCTGCAATGAGGCTACAAATAGACTCTGTTATATTATATTCAGACTACATTATAGCCCTCGCCTGGATAAAGACTCCATCTAACTTGTTTAAGACAACCGTGAGCAACCGTGTGTCTGAAATTCAGAAACTAACAAAAGATTACAAGTGGCAGCACATTCCATCGGAACATAATCCTGCTGATTTGCTTTCCAGAGGACTTGATGCCAAGACCCTTGCAAGCAGTGAACTGTGGTTTAAAGGACCAGACTTTTCAAAATAATACTTACCGGCCTTTCAAACTGTGCAAATTTCTAATGACTCAATCGACAAACTTTATATTGATGAGCTTAAGCCAGTTCCCAAAATAACTTTGACTTTAAATAATGACTCTAAATTTTTAGATGATTTGCTTGCTATTACAAATGGTTTTCATAAACTACTCAGAATTGTAGCATTTATTTTTAGGTTTGTTCGAAATTGCAAATTTCCTGAAAAGGAAAAGGAATTTCTGAAACAAGAGGAGTACATGAACGCTGAAAGGGTACTCTTAAAATTGGTTCAGGTAAAGCAGTTTTCAACTGAAATCTCGGCTTTAGAAAAGGGATCGTCAGTTCCATCTATTAGTAAATTGAAATTTCTTAATCCTTTCATAGACACATCTGATGGACTAATTAGGGTATGTGGCAGACTTGTGCATTCCAATTTAAATTTTAATCAGAAACATCCAGTTGTTCTCTTGTGGGAAATAAATTAGTTACACTTATTTTTCTGTATTATCACAAACGAGACTTTCATGTAGACCCTCAAGCCCTTCTAAATACTGTTCGTTTAAAATATTGGCCAATTAGTGGCAGAAATGCAGCAAGCAAAGTCGTTTACGATTGTGTTAAATGCTTCAGGAACAATCCGGTTATCTCTAATAAAATTATGGGAGAATTTCCAGTAGAAATAGTTACATCTAGTTCAGCATTTTTTAATGTAGGGATAGATTTATGCGGACCTTTCGAAATAAAATATAACGGGAAAAGAAAGGGCACTTTTCAGAAAATATATGTTGCTTTGTTTAAATGTATGGCAACCAAGGCTGTGCACATAGATTTTGTCTCGGATTTAACTTCTGAAGCTCTAATCACAACGTTAAAAAGATTTTTTGCGCGACGTGGCAAAAGCACCACAATTTTCAGCAATAATGCAACCAATTTTATGGGTGCTTCGGATTAAAGATTAAAAGGTGAGATTAAATACTTATACAAACTAATGATAGGTAGCGAAGACCTTTCCCATCTGCTTTCCTCCGAAGGTATTAGATGGAAATTTTTCCCCCCTAGGGCACCCAATTTCAGCGGTCTTTGAGAGGCAGGCGTTAAATCCTTTAAATACCATTTTAAAAGAGTGATAGGTCCTGCAAGACTAACCCTAGAAGAGTTTTTGACAGTAATAACTCAGATTGAGGGCATCCTCAATTCGCCACCCCTCTCTCCTCTTCCAACTGATACGGACGAATTGAAATTATTAACTCCAGATCATTTCCTCATAGGAAAACCTATAAATTCTATCCCAGATCCTAACTTCATCGACAAAAGAGATAATCTTCTCATTCAATAGCAACGAACTCAAAAATTAGTACAAACTATTTGGAGACATTGGCAGAACAGTTATTTGAGCCATTTACAACAGCGCTCAAAGTGGCTGCTTAAAAAGCAAAATTTAACTCTTGGAATGCTAGTTCTGATAAAGGACCTTCAAATTCCAACTTACCAATGGCCTTTAGGTCGAATCATTAAAGTAATTTCAGGTCCAGATGGTAATATCAGAGTAGCGGATATACGCACTGCAAAAGGAAATTTTAGAAGACCTATTTCTAAAATTTGCATTTTACCTATTGTAGATAATTTTGATTTTAATTGACATGATCATTTGTATTTTTTTAATTATTAATTGTATTCATTGTGCAAAATAATTGTGTTGTTTTTTTTGTTATTGTTCTTCTTTACCTTTATGTGTCAGATTCAGTGTTGTAATTTTATATACATTTTTTATTGAAACATATGTATATTTCAACTCCGGGCGGGATGTTCCGTATTTGTAAAATCACGTCTTTGGCGGCGGAGCATCGTCCCTTGGCGCATTCTGTAACTACTCCCGCCTAGAAACCATGCAACGCCTCAGAAGAATGATCAAACTGTCTCGCTACACACGCAAAAATAAACCACTGTTATAAATCCACTTTCTCTTTTCATCTACCAACGCAACTCCACACAGTGTGCTTTTTTTTTTCTAATTTACAAGTATCAAATTATTAGATAATTCATATAAATTCGTATTAGTGGCAAATTTATATGTTTGACAAATATGTAAACAACATTGATTTAATCTAATTGCCTATAGCACACTTCTTCTAGTATACAGCCGACCACCCCGCCACCGCTGCTACGTTCAGTGGTGGCGGGGTGGTTGGCTGTATGCAACAGAAAAATTGCTGCACACAAAAAAAGTGTCACCACATAGATATACACTTTTTTTGCTTAACTGATAAGAGTTTCCAAAATATAAGAATTGGGAATTTTTTTAAGTCGCTGTCTAATGTCATTAGTTTGAAGTATGTCACAGGTATTAATATTAAAATGACATTTTAATAAAATAGTTGGCAAAATATAAATTTATATTCAATGCAAATTACTATGAAATCAAATATGTTGAATTTTCCTGTAAATTAGAACATAAATATTGATACTAATTTAAGTTATGAACATTTTTTGCAAAAAGAAAAAAGCCCTGCACCCCCCCAAAAAAGTGTTGCCAAGCAAATGTGTATTTATGCCCAAATAGACGGGATATTTTCGCTACAATGATAAAATATTGTGAGAAATATGGACTTTTTCTTCAAATAGCTGTTTAGAGTCATTAGTTTAAGGTATGGCGCATTCTCTTAAATGAAGTGATGATATTAAGCTTATTTGTCAGACCGAAAGATTTATGCTTAATACAAATTTCTATGAATTATAAAATATTGAAATCGATGTTATAGGTTTGTTTGCCAAACTTATGAATATATATTTATACAAATTTTTATGAATTATCAAATATTTAGATATTTACTGTAAATTAGGGTATAAATGTTAATGCGAATATTAATTACGTGCATTTTTTTTAACAAAAACACACTGAACTAGAAATGTTGCTACATATGTACACTTATCCCCAAAGAGATGGGATTTTTTGTTTAAGCAATTAAAAAAATATCACAAGAAGTTTTTTTTGTTTGTTTAAGAGTTGTCCAGCGTCGATCTTTTGTGGCATAGCACAGGTATTTAGATTAATATGATATTGCTATTCCTCTGAGTAAACTAATCCAAACTTTAGCAAAGTTGACAATGGAATTTTATGTCGAAGAGGCATAAAGTTGAAAGTTTCCTTAAAATAACTTTTATTCATTATATAGTATGAAGTCAATGTGCTCATTACTGAAGCAATCAAAATAATACTTTACATATTAAAATCCAAGTCCAAATTAACATTGACAGACCTTAGCCAACAGATTAGAACCATTCAGTTTAACATTTAAAGAACTGAAACATATTATCTTGAAATGCTGAAGCAACAATCCATTCACACATAGATAACGTTTCTTCTGCCTCAACCGAAGAGCTCACATCTCATATTCCGTCTAAAAAAATACGTACACGAGGTGAGTTTAAATAGTAGCCGAATTTGCATTGCAGTTGCTGCCAACTGCAAATCACGAAACTTGCAAAATAAGGTCGGTTTGCTTGAGATCATGGCGCGGAATTGGAAAAACTCAGGGACACAATAAAAATTTGGATCCGAAATAAATTTATGTATGGATCTTTTCCAAATGTCCAACAGTTATTAACGCATTTGTCGAATACATAAATTTATAATAACTGCAAATTTTTATGAATCATCAAATAACCATAACCAAATATTTCAGAAAAAATATCTAATGTGTTATTATACTTATTTCAATAAATTCATATAAGATAAAAGTAAATTATGAAAATAAGCTTATAAATCAGAATAAAGTTATAAAAATTTCTGTGAATATCCTTCATCTGAAAGTGATTCACAAACATATGTTTATACCATATCTCAGAAAAGATTTTTATCATCTTCGGCCCAAGTATGATCTTTTTTCAGATTATAATGTCATAGTTATTGCTGTTTTGATCTTCTAACTAGTATTATGCGAATTAATAAGCAACACGTTTCTTCTAATTATATCACATAGCTAATTTCTAAACATTTGGAGACAAATGTAATGAGAAAAAAATTATAAAATCTAAACATTTGTAAAGTTTCCATATCCTATTAATAAAATTTATCAGAAAGTTTCATTATTTTTTGATAAAAAAATCACCAAATAATTGAAGTTAAAAGTAAATTAAGGTTTTATTCAACGTTATTTAAAAAAATTATCAGCTTTTGAAAAAGTAAAATGTTTGAATGATATATCAAAAGATGATTGCAACTTTTACATTGTTTTAAATGCGCAATAGGGAAATACTGAATAAATATTTAGTTAGTGCTCAATATTTAGAAAAAGAAATGTTCGTAGAAAACAAAATGGAGAAAAGAAAATTTTTTAGCTGAAACCTGATAAAAATGAGTTAATATTCATTAGAAAATATTTTCTCCCAACGTCTTCTTAAGTCTGAAACACAGAAAATAATTGCTTAACAATTTTTTTGCACGTAATGCAATGTTGCTGATGCAATTGAGTTACATGACATAGTAATTTATTCATCAATTCTCTTCATCGATTATTTTCAAGATTACTCCAACTATAATTTCGTAGATGATATAAGCAACTCCTTGGGTAACAATTTGACTTGAATTTGGCGATTACGTAGCTAGTCACGTCTAATAACTTTTATATCTAATAATATTATTTCAAAATGTATTGGTCAGAAAAGAGCGTGATTAAATCTGTAAGCTAGACCTTTACGGCGCCGAAGCCGCATTCTTAATTTATTTCATAAAAATTATTTCTCCCTCATTATCAACTAATGAATCAGATAAAACTGTGTTATATTCATCAGTAGTGAAAACGTCATCTAAGAAAAATGACAAAACTAAAGTATTACTAGAGTAATTACACATTCTATGAACGTTTGTAGCGGAATTATTTATATGAAATTCTATATCCTATAAGTATTTGTTGCAGAATTAAATGCAATTTCATATCCACAACAAACATTCACATACAAACGCATTCGGTGACTATTTGGTCGTATGTTTCCAGCACTTTCAAGCAACCAAAAGTGTGATTATCTTTGTCTTTAAATTTTAACACAAGATTTTTTTTGGTAAAATTTTTTGTTGGTTCCTTATATCTTAAACATTCTTACATATAATTCTCGAAAATTTAATACAATTTTTACTTTTACAACTTATTAAACACTGTTGATGTAATGGGGTTTCTTTAAATTCTGATTTTTTTGCTGATTAAAAATCTTTTCGAGTAATATATTTCATTTAAAGTGCATTAAATTCTAAAATACTGTCGTTTAAGAAGTTAATGCATCAATGAAACTTCTAATTTATTTTTCAAAAAAACAAATACATAATAATTTAATAAATTATTGTTAGTTATTTCATTTTTTTGTGCCTCTAGAGATCAAAATTAAGTTTAAATAAGCATTCATTTTCAATTTATAGAAATTCCTTTTTTTGCGGTAAAAAGACCAGTATACATATTTAATTTATTAGAAATTAACTTATATTTATGAATAAGCATCGTAAACTTTTTTAAATGAATAATGAGAAAATTTTACCAATAATTTGTTAACTATTTTTGGTTGTATGATGTATGAAATTAATATTGGAGATTTGAAAGAAAAGATATTTTACTTAAAGAACACTATAAATAAATAATTTGAATATAAAAAAGGATATAACTTTAAACTTTTGAATGCAAAAATGAACTTATATCTTGATTTTTCAAAATGAGTTAAAAACCATATCCGCAAAAAATTAATAATTTTGGAATGAAGATCAGTTTCCAAAAGGATATTAAAATGAATAGATTAAAGAACGTTGCTTCCTTCTTTCAATGTGGATGAATGGGCTAGTTCTCAGAATAAATAATTAATGATAATTTAGAAATGAATTCTACACAAATAATGATAATTTTGAATTAAATTAATAATTATTGATAATTTATAAATTTATTACTCTTTTCTTGTTAATATCAAAAAATGTTGATGGATTGCTTAAACGAAAAGATTTAAGTATTTACCACAGCATTTGAAAGTCACAGCCTCCTATGATTAATGATTCTAGTACACGTAAATTAAAACCTAAAACTTTTTATTGCGATTTTATATCTATTAAAATAATAACGAACATACAAATGTGTAATCATTTGCCTTAAAGGATTTTTTAAATTCTTGTATCCTTTCGAAATTCTTCTGAATTGCAAAATTTCCTTTGATCAGTTTTCTTTTTTAAAAATAATGACGTTCGTTATCCTCATTTATACAATCGAAAGCGTATTATTTTTATTTGGCTGTCTTGATTAAATGCATAGAAAAGCCTAATATTAAGCTATTTTTATAGGTTGAATTCAACAATAGGAACTTCGGTGAGAAACTCCGAGAAATGAGTTTAAGTTTAAATTGGAATTTAACTGCATAGTTATCAATCAATTAATACATAAAATATAAAAAAAAAAAACTTGTGTTGCAAAGAAAATTGTCGTCATTTGTGTCAAAGTAAGCGGCATTACTATTTCAAACTCCCCATAGGCTTGGTGGCATTTATTTTGCTGGTAGAAGGAAACTGGGAACTCGGTGAAATTTTAAGTGCTCATTTTTACTGAAAGCAGTATGTAACAAATTCTTTTTGCAATTTCGAAAGTAATATACATGAGCTAAAAGCTGATTCAGTTTCAAGCCAAATATTTATAAATATATGCCATTGTATACATAATTGAATCCTATACCGTATTCCTTTTCAAATATAAATTATGTTTTCATGAATTTCGTACAAAAGTGAATTTATAAACAGGAATGGAAAATTTAATTACTTACTGAAGTTTCCAATATATCGCCTTTCTGCTCTTACGACAGTATTTCTCATTCACTATGTTTTTTTATTTTATTATTGGAATTTTTATATTATTCATCGATGTTTGTATACAAACAGAATTGGTATATGAAAATGGAATATACAAAGCTGTGTGTATGCTAAAAATTCCGGTAATCAAATAAAAAAACACAATGAATAAAATGGCTTCTTTCATTCCATCATAAGAGCATAAGGACAATATGTTGTAATAAAAGCATGAAATTTTCATCCGTGTTTTAAAACTCAATTACTTTGCATATTCTATTATCAATTGTTCATAACATATATCAATTGCTTTTGCATATAAACATATTAGGAATATTGGAAGAATAATTTTTTTTCTCGTACAAGAAAAACAGAAATGGTCAAATTTCTAGATTAAGATTTTGATGTAACTCTAAATTCGAAATACTTAAAATTCAAAAATCACACTTTTAACATTAATTTGATCTGTGAACGCAATAATTTAAAGACAATTTTATGTAGATGGATGAAATTTGGCTTTTGGAATTTGAACCAAATTTGTAAACTTCAGTCAAATTTTCAATGATAAGCATTTGGAGAAAGTTTGTTTTCAGGCAATTATAAATGAATACAATGAGCGAAACAATCCATAGAGTAGATTAATAAATTTAATTGATAGGTCTCTCATCCAAAATGTAGATTCGTACCAAATTCTGAATTATATTTGAAAAAGAGATGCCAGGTTATCGGCTTGCACTTCCGCTTGCATCTAATCATAAGTAATAAAATCAAAGAAATTTGATGTGAAATCTTGTGATTACAACAGTTTTTGCTAAATAGATTCAATAAAAAATTTCTAGATTCATGGTAAAATTATATTTTGTTCGTCAAGGCTATGCAAGTCATTCTTGACCTTATCCAAGATTTACAATTTTGAGTGGAGAGATGTTAATAAGTTTTTTATCGGAGAGTGTACGAAAAATTTTCTCGGATAATCACTTCTGCTGGTTGCTTTGCAATTAATTTTCTGATTTTATCCGCATTACTTTAACATATAAAATCCGATAAACATATTGGTAAAAGAATATTTTAAAGGATTTGAAAGCTGTCTACGTCACTTAGTTTTGAAATAATATCTCAAAAGGAGATATCAACAAAAACATTTTCATTGGAAATGAAATTCCTCGAATTTATTCGATTATTTATTTATTTATTTACCAAATGTTATATCAAAATGATTATATCTTTTTAATTGAAAGAATTTTTATCCAAATAGCAATGTACTTCAACAGTGTAGTATCAGATTGCAGTTGAATTTAAACATGGATATTACATATTTTATGAAAAGACGGCGATTGGTGTATTACATGTTTGCAATTGTTTGGTATTTTTGTTAATTTTTGATGTACTTATTGCATTCAGTCAAATAAAAAAATTGTACTAAGAATCAAGACGGCCTTAAAAAAAAGAATAAAAAATAGCAAAAGGATATAAACAATGAAGAAAATAAGAATAGGATGACATGTTAAGCAGATTAATTCTACGAAAGGTCAATGGAATCATTACTGAAGTTTTAACTAAAGGTGGCATTTATAAATTTTTATCCACAATAAAATATTCAACAATAATCCTATTTTTAAAAATAAAAAAAGGATTTAAACAGTCTAAAAAATATAAAAGATCTGGAATATATTAATAATGAGAAAATAATTTGGGTGCATATCAGATAAAATGTCATTATTTAATGTATGAAATTAAACATACATGGTTCTTAGAACACAAGAATATTTTTTAATTAAGATGAACAGTTTTTATTGGTATATATTGTATAAGTAAAATAATTTTGCTGAAATTTTTTATGAATATAATTCGAAAATCGGCATTTTGCACTTTCTACTTTTGGTTCATTTACATGTCCCTGTGTTTCTGTCGCATCGAAAACCCTCTGCACAAGTTATTGTTGGAGGCACTCCTTGAATAAATAAAGAAAAACAAGATCCCCCTTTTTCTGAAAAAAAATAAAATGTTTTTATTATTGAGGTTAATTATATTGTTTTGTAGAACTTTGAATGTCGTTAGTTAGTTAGTTAGAATATTGTGTCATAATAAATAGCATTAGTAGAGGCCAATTCTTTTCTTTTTTACATTTTTCTTAAGAGAAAACACTATTAATTTCCGAACTATAATTATAACATGAAACAATGTCGCATGAAAACGTTTTAGGTTTTATTAATCTGTCTTGTCTTAGCCTGGTTTGATTACATGTCACAAAAAATGTCAAAAGTTTTTGTTCATTTCTACTTTCTATTTTCTACAAAAAGTTTGTCGAAGAATATGGTTTCCAACATAAACCATGAATAGATTAGAGTTCATTGAATAGATTATAATAAAATATTCTTGTAGCATGATTTACTCTAATGCGTAGATATTTAATCAGCTGAGTATTTATTTTCTGTGATGTATTTTTGACATCATGTGAAAGGAATTTTGTTTTTATTGTTTTTAAATTTATCAATCAGTTTTAGACTGCAGACAAACAACGAATCATAATGGGTTACTACCTTACTTCGCATTATATATGTATGGTAAAATTCATTATTTGAATGAAGAATTGAACCTAATATTAGAGTTATCGAACCTATCTTTTTCATTAGAACTAAAATTCTTTTCTAATAAACCTCTTGTTTTAACAACTGAATTTTAGAATAAAATTATATTAATAAACGATATTAGGCAAATTTATTTTTTCCCCTCAAATATAAAGTAATGCTTAATTATGAAGAAATATCTTTTTTTGTCGGTTGATAAAATCTTTAAAATCGAGTTCATACGCATATCGAGATTATATACATCGGAATATAATAGCTTGAAATATTTTCCAAAATCAAATACAAATGAAAGGAGAAAGACTCTTATTGGAATTATCAATATAATTTTCTAGTTTTTTTTAATATATGAGATTTATCGTAGAACTTTAGGATTTTTAATTGTTAATTCTAATTAAAAAATTAGAATTATAAGTAAAAGAGAATTTAATCGATATTTTGAGAGATGATAATTTTTCTCTTTCATCTAAAACATTTTCATTCTATTTCCTTGGTATCAGCATTCTTTTATGAAGTTTTCAAATTTCGATTTTCAAACACATTATAAGAGTTCCATTTCCAATCTTTCCTCTTCATTTTTTGTTTAATTATTTTTATTTTGGCTTTTAAATAAACTACTATGATATTGTATATCAAATATTTCGAATTAAAAAATTGAAATTACTTTATCAAAATTAATATGAATCACAGGATAAAAAATAATTAAATTTTACTAAAAAGCATGTTGATTTCTATTAATGATAAATAAAAAATAATAAAAAAAAATCTTTAAATTCATGCTTTTGTTAGAGTAGAAATCATTTAAAAAAAACTCTAACAAAAAAAAACATTTAAAAAAATGTTTTCTACTTTTAACTTTTCATTTAACAACCAGTTTTTATTAATAATGCTGAACCTTAAAAAGATTTTATTTCTTATATTTGCTCATAGTTGGCGGCACTAACAGAAAACTGAAATTTTATTTGATTTTAATCCACATCCACAAATGTTTAAAGTAAAAAAGAATATTTAATAATATCAATTTTTTAGGGGAAAAATTAATATTTTTTACATTTTTTCTCTGTCTGTTGATTGTTCATGATTTACCACCCTTTGAAGCCAAAATTTTCAAAAATAATGCTTTATTTTACAATATTATTCAGTTTCTAGTATATTATTTTATAATTCGGCGAAGCTAGAGCATGAATAGAATCACTTTGCACTTCCAAAATTAAAGTTTGTTGTTCTTGTGCTGTGTTTCATCGCACTTTACAAGCCTGCTGGCAGCTATCTATCAAAGATTAAGCCGAGTGAGCGTCTCTTATTTTTACAGTAGCGCCACCTATTACCAATAGTTTAACTTAGCTACATCACTTGTTGCATCCACTTGTACAATACCAATTTGCATGGGGGAGGAGCGTATATTCAAACATCTCGCAGAAGATCAACAATGCCTGAACCGGGATCCGAACCTCGCACGCCCAGATAGGGGGGGAAATGCGCTACCCCTATGCCAGGGGCCGGAATATTTCAAACATAGCTGGATTTATTATTTTCAATCACAACCTTAAAGTGGCTTTGAATTCTAATACTTTCTTATAATAGTTAAACAAACAGGACAACATCCACAAAAGGATCCATCCTTTTTATACTGTTGATTCGAAGAACATATTGTTGACTTACATTTAATAGAATCACTGTAATTTGGAGTACAAACAATTGCATTTGAAACCGTCACTCCAATTAAAACCAGAATGATAATTTTATTCATTTTCTTTTATTTCAAAGGAATTTCTGAAAAAAGAAATATTATATAATGTGAAAATCAAAAGAAAAATTTCAAACTGCTGTAATAATAAAGCTACAGGTTATTCGGCAATTCGATGAGTTCGCAATTTAAAAAGTCGTGAAGAATCTGCGGGTTTATGACTTAATAAAAGATGAAATTATAATTATAATAATTATGCTTGATATTTCGTTACAAATCTCACAGTTTTATGGGAAATATAGCGCTTGAGATAGAAATTGAGAGAGCAGCAATGTCTTTTATTTAAATAATTAAGCAATTAGGTTTCTTAATGTAAATTGTAAAATTATAAACGTTTAATGGCATGTCTATCATATTAGTAGGAAAAATTATAAACAATATTAGGATTTTTTCATTTAAAACCTTTTAATTTAGGGTTTCGAAATTCTAATTGTGATGTAAACAAAAATATTAAATTAAATTAAAAAATATTAAATTATTATCGAATAAATTAATAACTGGTTTTCATAAAATTCCACAAACTACCTCTATACGAACATGAAAAATACAATTTCATCATAAACCAAGAAGTAAGATTTTTTGAAATGTTATGAAAAAGAGTTAATCTTTTTTTGAATACGTGGAGAAAATTGAAAGTATCAAATTGCTTTTTAATTTAATAAAATATTCAATCTCTCTTTATCAACTCAACTATAATTATAGCCATAAAAATTAAGAAAAAAGAATACTTATTATAGAAGAAATGCACAAACTTAGTACAAATCAAATATTTTCTAATGCAAGCTCACTGAGATATGTGAATATTATGTGATTTGGATCAATTTGATTCATTGTATTATTCCACCATTATTACCAATTCTATTTTTCTCAGTAAAAGCATATTTTCATAAATTTTACAGTGAACGGATCTAAGTTATACTTTTGTAAATTACAATAAATACATACATTTAATTTGGTTTTGTCATTTATAACATAATTTGCAAAAGGAATAGAGTATAAGATGAATAAGATGACGCGGAGTCAGAATTCGTTCATAACTATGCTTATCATGTGACTATAACGCGTCATCTACACTGTATAAGATGACGCGGAGTCAGAATTCGTTCATAACTATGCTTATCATGTGACTATCACTGTAACTTAATTACCTTGTGCAATATGTTTTATATTGAAATAGATCGTACTCATTTTTTGAAAGGAGATAATTTCATCCTTTTTATAATTTATTTAAAGTTTTGTCGATTGTATGCAGTGTAAAGTTCTCTTTGCTGCTCTATCAATCATAGAATAGCACTAGAATCAATACGTTTGATGACAATAACAGTTTACATAAATATCAGTATAGATTAAAAATTCCAGGAAATTGAGAAAGATTAATTAGAAATTAATTCTTTAAGGGATACAAAGAAGAAAAAGAATATTTACTAATATTGTGTATAAGTTGATGTTCATTAATTGACTGAAAATAAGTTTATAGGCAGTCAAGATTATTTTTTTACCTATTGAAAATGCTTATCCATTGACTAATTTCACTGTAGACATGCTATAAGTTGAATCAGTAAATATCTAAGTTATATCTATTATCAGTAAATATCTAAGTTTGAATCAGTAAATATCTTTAGATTTTTTTATTCACTGTCTACAAATTTTAAGCAGTACATTTATCTTAACCTTTAATAGTAATAAAGACGTATATGTGTGGCCATGTATTGGTGTTCTACACGCCATACCTTTTGATCTGCAGATGTGAAATTTTTGACATATATGTATTTGAGTGTGAAGATGTGTATCTCGAAATGACTTATTTAAAAAAAATTTATTTAAAATTTAAATAATATAATATTAAATAGAACTCTGGAGTTTTGACACGGTGATTCCAAAAAATATTATTGCACAAAAATTATATAACGTTTCGAAATTTAAATTTTTTTTGATGATTCCAATTAAATGATCATGCAAATATTTTTGAATTTTGACCATTTTTAAAAGTATTGTTTATTTTCCAAAAATAGATTACATTGTTGGCCAGAAATTCAAAGGTTTTCATTGTTTCTTAAAATATTAATCACAGGCTTTTCTTTTACTGTTGAAAACTAAAGAAAAAAAAATTCCTTTTTATGTCTAAGTAAATTAGAAGACGGATAAAAAAAGTGAAATTACAATACTGAGAAAGTCAGAAAATTGGCAAACTAGACGCTATGATGTAGTGAGACTGGTGTTCATCGGAAAGGTTCATGTACACAATAAACAGAGCTTAATTAAAAAAAAAATAACATGGTTTTGATGTAAGATAACTTGGCGGAATTATGGGCAGGAAGTTATAGCTAAAAGATTAATCTGGTTAAAAATATAGCCATTATTGTCGGCGATCCATCTGGTCACCCAAGGCAAGTAGTAAAACAATGAACGGGTCAAAAGAAATCATTGAAAACTTCTAATTATAAACAATTATATTATCTGTTTTGATGTAATTCTTTTTGCCAACTCCGTTACTTTTATTACAATTAGCTTTTAGAGTCCCTATTAAAATAGAGTTTTTATAAATGGTCCATATTAGTTTTTAAATAGAGTTTATATATAAAATACACATCCATTTCATATTAAAATAATTACGCAAAAAGCTAACATGAATTTTTCTTCAATTTTTTTGTTTGAAAATATTGCAGTTTCTTATGGTTTAGATATATAAATAGAAAATGGGAAATATAGAATTTATTCCAATAATTAAGTCTATAAGAAACATGCAAATGTCTGTACCATACTTTTGATGCTGGTGGAAACCAATACATTTATATATATTTTTAAAAAACCACGTCGTTAAGACCATATTAATTTCCTATTTTGTGTTTCAATGCTATTTAGTACAGAAAATAGTATACTTCATACATTTGGAGTTATATTAAAAATGCGTCTTTAATCCTAAAATAATCAAATATATCACATAAAGAGAAAATGACTCGTAACTAAAAACAACTATCAGCTCTAAATTTTTGAATATTGAAATTTATTTTGTTTATTTAAATAGCATTTAAGAAGTCTTATATATTAGCTAATTTTTACAGAAGAATTAATTTTTACCCCTTCTTAAAATTGGTTATTACCCCAAGACAATTATATCATTATAATTTATAAACATATTTCAGTTTTACCTCCCAGCAAATAGAACTCACAGCTGACGGATGATAAAATTATACTCCTTCAAATATTTTCTAGTAGAGAGATTTTCCATTTTCCATCAGAATATATATTTTAGATTCGAAATATTGTAAATAAAAATCCAATTGCTGTGCTAATCAGTATGCAGTCTGACTTGCTTAACAATCTCACATATTCATTGCGTTTAATAACATTGTTTTCTATAAAAATTATAAGAAATGACTATTACTTTTGTAAAACTGAATACCGTTACCCTTACGCTACTACGTTATATGATATCTTGATTAAAAAAATAACATTCACTTTCTTTTTACGAGTTGCTACAGATTTTTATTGCAGTTATTTAAAATGAATACATTTAGTTGTCACTTCATAACGTACATAAAATGATTTGAAAAAATGTAAAATTCAGTTTATCTTAGAAAGAAATGAGCTTAAATTAATGAATTTGAAGGATAAATTTAATACTAGAATGTAACTGAATCTTTCAATTTAGTATTTAAGGTTTCAATAAATCTGGGTTGCAACGATGACTTTTCATAACTTTGATAAAATAATACCATCATTTGAAAAATTTCAAACATTCAAACAATTACTAAGTAACTGCATCTCTAAGATCATTAAAGACATTAAATCTCGTTTTTTAAATAACTGTCAGCCATTAATAATGTAATATACGTAACTGAATAAATAGAATTAATGATGAGATAAATGACATTAATGAATAGATTATAGACAGAGTAGGGTCTTTTTTTGCATCTAATAAATTTTTTTCTCATAAATATTTACGTCTTGTTTTCAATTATACGATTTTTTGTGCACTCAAATGTGATTTCATAACACAGAAGCTCACAAATATTGAAGTGGGATATAATGCAAAAGTGAATTCACTTTATTTTTAAAGATATTTATTTACCGCCGTTGTGTATGGAAAAATTCTAAGGTCATGTTACAAATTATTTATTAACATTTATTTGAAAAACAGAAGCTTTTATTCCATTTTTTCGTCAAATTCTTTTTCCCATTTGTTTTAATTAAAAGGGCGATATCGGAAAATCTACGAGTTTGAAATTTATTATAAAAAGTAAGCCGCAAGATAGATAATATACTATAAAGTTGAAGCAATTTTGTAGACTTTTAATTGTCTGTAGACAATTTTTCTGACTTTTTATGCAACAATCCTAGATCACTCGTTCAAATTAATTTTTGATGAACCATTTATTCTTATTTTTAACATTATTCTAATTTACAATTATAGCAATAAGAAAACTCAGTTTTGATCATTAAGTTCAGTTTTGATAAATTATTTTTCACACATCCTGAAGATAGTTCTCAATTTTATTTCAGGTACTTACCAGATATGGAAGTTTCCTATTTGTAATTTTACTATAATTTGGTACCATTGTTTTGAAGTGTGATTTGAGAGGATATCTGCTCTGTTTTATTTGAAAAATAATCTTGTTGGGATGTTTATAAGATGAGAAACATTAATATTTCTGAATTTTTTCCGAAGCAAAAGGTTTTTTTTCCCCATTAAACCAAAAGCAATCGTATGTCATTACGGGATTATAACTTTTTTAACGTTTTGGCAAATTGTTTCTCTCGGAACACTCATTTTTCAATCATAGACATTAACCTGCAGTCATTGTTCATAATAATAAATCTCACTTGCCTCTGAAAATTTTAACTTTGTGTTTTAATTCTTGCCAATAAAGAAGACTTAAACATTTCTGCTATTTTTCCAAATATCTTTTCAGATTGAGAAATTGTATTGCATATGATTTTATTTCAAATATTGCAACCAGTCATTCGCGTAATTTATTTACTCGAATATTTTCTAGTTACTGCTAGTTTCGAAATGCATCTTTCACCTTAGAGTTGCAAGACTCAAGGTTTTCCTTTAGCTTTTGTCCTTCATAATCGTGTTTGACTTAAAAGTTTGTTAAAAAGATTTTGCAATCTCATTGTGATCACTTTAATTCTTTTGCAATAGTGTCTAACTATTTGCTCCTCTGATATGTTTGAAATGTTTATTTGATGAAGCTGTAAATATTTTAGTATCAAAGATTTCAAAAAAATCAGTATTTTATTAAATTCACCTCTATTAATCAATTATAGTAATGAATATAATTACAGAAATTCCTAAAAGCTTAATTTTTTTTCATATCCTTAATGAAATGTTTTCCAATACAAATAGAAGAATTTTTTTATTGAAATTTCATTTTGATCATCGATATGTAAATATAATTTCAGCTTTTGATTGTAAATTTTATTTAAATAAAAAATTTTCAATTAAACTTGAACTACTTCTTAATTATACTGTAAAATAAGGCCCATTTGACGATGCTTTTATTTATCTAATTAATCACAAAGAATACAAATTCTTTTTATTACGATATGAAATGAATTAAAACAAGTTTTCCTACGAAAATTTATTTGATATACCAGATTTTCAAGAAACTATTGTAATACCTTGCAATCCTTCAATTTAATCAAGACTTTATCTAAGAATTTGCAACACTAAAAAGCATACTAGTCACATAATAATTTCTAAAAAATTAATAACTATAACTTCTTTAGTTGAAATTATGATACGAAAGTTGTTTTTTAATGATGCATATATAAATTAATAAGATTTAATTTTACTAAAATTTAATAAAAGTAATGTTAAAAGACACAAGCAATAATAATTATGTTACATAAAAATGTGGTGAGAAAATAGAAATCCACCGAAAAGAAAAGCAATAAATAAAGTAAAGTAAGTAATAAGTAATAATAAGTAAGATAAGCAATAATAAGTAAGGTAAGCAATAATAAAGCAATAAATAAAGCAAGTTTTTAAATAAAGTAACGCGTCGTTCAAAACACATTTTTGAAAAATAAAAACGAAGAAATTAGAAATTAATGATCAATATTCTGAAGTGGCAATGAATGAACCCATGACTATTTTTTGAATAAAAATCTTAGATAAAGCAAGTTTATTAAGTTTAAGATTAAATTTTAAATGTTTTACTTTGTTTGTATAAGAGAAAAAATTATTATTTAGGTTGTTTAAATGTTTTATTGCAGCTGTAGTTTTAAAAGAAAGGATTTCACAAGCTTTCTAAAATCAAAGTTGCTTTATAGAAACTATTGATTTAGAAGTCAAGTATTTATGGTGTTTGAATATTAAAAGAGAATGAGACATCATAATTATGTATGTATTATAACTTAAGGAAGCTACCTTTCGTGATTAGATATACTGTTTTTATATGCAAAGAGATAATAATTTAAATTATAACTCGTTTGTATTAAATTCAACATTTAAAGTTTGATTTTAAGTATGAAGTTTCATTGTATCGTATAGTCATAATTAAACTGCTACATTTATATTAAAGCTAAGTTAATTATTTAAGTTTTTTTTATTAAGTATTACGTCAATCTAACAAAAATAGTTCGAACATATGATTTTAAATAATTATTCCTAACATCTTCACAAAATAATCTGAAACAGAAATAGTTTAATAATAATTTACAATAAAAGGAATCTACTATTGACACAAATACTACATTTGCGACACATTCAAATTTTATCTCATTTTTAAGACTCATATATAATCACAGTAAAAAAATATACAAATATAGATAGAAATGTGATTTAAAAACTTTTTTCTTCTATTTTGAAAGGTTTAAAATACTCTCAGCAACTATGTAGAAAGTATTTTATTCTGATACTCAAACCAAGATAAAATTAATTTTAATAATAATGGTAGAAATGATTTCAATAAAATCTAATAAAATAGATGGTAAAATCTTGCCTAATGTTAAAAATGGCAAAAAATTAATTAGATGTTCTAATAAAACAATTCATTAATGTTCTGAAGTCATCATATCATTATTAAAATTCTATAGTATTTCATGGAATTTCTTTTATAATTACTCTAAATTCTCTGTTCTCGAATGATATGGTTACTTAACACTTCAGTTAGTGATAAATATTGTGATTAGTGAAGCTTATTGAGTATCATATCGTATTTTCAATTTTAAACTTACAATCTAGAGAAAACCAACAGAATGTATAAGTAAAATAATCAAATTGCATATTAAAAAATTTGAGTTTCTCAATTTTATCAGGGGAATTTTGCTTTATGAATCTTGTAAGATTACTCGAAAATTTAAATCTATATTAGAAAAGTGAGTACAATTTTTTTCTATAAACTTTCTCATAAAAAGATTTATATGAAAAAATAATTTTTAATAGTTTATTTCAATATTTTTCGAATAGAATTTAATATTGATAATCTACTTAATTTCTCAATGTTTGAATTTCCATGGGCAGATTAAGGAATAACTAAGACATAAAAAATGAAACGAATATTTTACTTTTCAAAAGAAAAATCATTGCTATGTTTATCCCTGTAGATAAAATATGATCAGAAACCTTGAGTTTCGAAGTACCAATTTATTTCTTCTTCATAAATTTGGAAGTCGAAAGAATACCTAACAACTAAATTTTCAAATGAAGTTGAAATTATAATGCTGAAAATTAATCAGCTGGTTTTTAAAAAATAGAAAAAAAAAGTTGATTTAATATAAAGAAAGGATCAACACATGCTTTAATATAGTAGATAAAAATGATACTGAAATAAACGAAAGGACGCAAAGGATAAGTTGTGAAGATGATGAAAATACTTTTTTTCAAAATTAGAGTTTAAATTAAATTTTCTTTGAAGAGAGCACATTATTTTT
Organism: Argiope trifasciata; assembly: GCA_026543055.1. Classification (NCBI taxonomy): domain Eukaryota; kingdom Metazoa; phylum Arthropoda; class Arachnida; order Araneae; family Araneidae; genus Argiope; species Argiope trifasciata. The sequence goes on from JAPMOQ010015914.1 coordinate 4,444,040, forward strand.
TATTATCTTTTTTTTTAATTTCTGAAAAGATTTTGAGATTAATTATTTTATTTCAATTATCTGTTTTTAAAATCACGTGCTATTATTTCACAAGAAATAGAACTTATTAAAATATCTTTATAAGGCAGAAATATTAAATTAAATAATAAATACACATAATTAATTTTATTATTAATTATTTTACCTTTCAAAAGAGATATTGTAATCCAAAATACAAAAATAACTTCTACTAATAAGTTAACAAATTAGAAAATTGGGTGTTTAACAATATTTATTAACTTTATGAAATATTGTAATAGTCCTCTTAGTACTGAGACATATAAGTAAAGTACTGGGACATATATCATAATTCTTATAAATAGACATTGAAATTAGAAAAGAAAACTAAATAAAAAGATAAAATATTTTTCTTTGTTTTGTTGTACTGGTGCCCTAAAATGTAAGCATTGATTGTTTAATTACTTTTTTTGAGAATACTGTTTATTTTAATTTTAAATTTTAATTGGCATTGTGCCATATTGAGCATACTTAGCACCGTCGTATTTCTTTTTATTATTGTATGCCTCTATTACATGCAATAACAATGCATTAATGAAAAAAAAACTCTTAAAAAACTAGTAAGATAAAATATCATACACGATTTGAACTATGAGGGCCTTTAAATGTTTAGAAAATTTTCTCATGTTAAACTTCACTATGCATTGAATTATCCCATATTGAAGAGAAAAATATTTTTTTAAAAAAGGTAAAGACCTGTATTTCTCAACTAAAATTAAAAATTAAAAATATGAAAAATTGAAAAAATAATTGCAAAAATGTGAGAACAACTAATTTGTTTGATATTTTGATTTTAAAATAGTATATTCATTTTTCTTGATATTTACAACATTATAAAAGTTACAGATACTTAAATTATTAATTATACTTTATTTAAAAGAAATATCATTCAAGAAAATATCCGAAACAAGTCTGATTAAATAAGATTTTCTGGATACTTATTATCATATGTACCTTTTGGTATTTCTTGCAACATATACATTTATAATCCGACTGCTCGGTTACAGACAGGATCGTGTGTTGCATCTGACTGAATCACATTTATGACAGCTGCATGTCTGGTTATTTGCAGCAGCCATGATATTCAGAATCAAGAAAATTTCTTTGTACATCTTCAGATATTTAAGAAAAATACCTGCAACGAGGAGTCTTAATTTGATTTTCAAGTAAAAATAGAATATTTATTTCAATCACTTTCGATTAACAAATAATAATTTCAGATTTAAAACAATAATTTGAAATATATAATAAAATAATGAATTTAATAAAATTAGAATAATAGGACACAAGAAGGTTATTCATTCATTAATGTAATATTACTGAATAAATAATTGAATAACTTTCTACAAATTTATTAATTAGTTTCATTAAAATGATTAAATTCCATCATACATTCATATGTTGGTTTGCTTCATTCAAATATTCATTAACATTTATTTGAATATCTATTTTGATGATTAACTTTCGTCAAATTTATAATGAAAATATTGATATTCAGAATCGAAGATAAAATTATGGAAGCTTTAATTTCTCGCAAAAAAGTATATACATCTTCCTTCATACATGCAAGTAAAGAAAAAAAGTTTAGCTTAAAGTAGTTGAATAATAGTAATAGTTTAATAGTTAATAATCTTTTGATAGTTTATTAAAGTTGAATTGTTCAGAAAATTTTGTTCGTAATATGATAGAAACGTTGTTATCTTTAAAGAACGATTGCATTAAGTTTTCTCTCTATATATTTATGTTTAAATATCAGAATATTTTAAAATTTAATAGCTGTAATGAAAAATTAGAATATATAGAAATAATGAATTAGAATATTAGAAATAATGAATTTCAATTCTCAGCTTTAATACGATAAATATGGAGAATGTCAAATAAAATTTTTCTCGCTGATAAATTACTAGAATTTTTTTTTGTTTTCGTTGCCCCAGTTTAACCGATTTATTTGAGACTTTTTCCATTGTTTGTAAAATGCCATTTTATTTCATGAGTTTCTTGTAAGTTTTTCTTTTTCTTTTCTGTGTCTTGCATTAAGTGTATATTCGTTCAGTGAAAGATGTCAATCACAAAGGAATGCTGTTTCATGAATGCCTGCTTCCTGCAAAAGTTATAATAGTTCCTCATCTTTTTTGAAGACCTGTAAGGTTGTTGAGACAGCTGTGTGAATATTGATTCGAATGTAATCATTAGTTCGGAAGTTATTTGACTAGCTGTCTTAGGATAAAATCACAAGAAGTAAAATGGGACAAATTATATCAGATCATTATCAGTTTATTAGATGTAAATGTTGTAATGTTTTAATGGAATATGTTCAGCCTGAAATGTTTTTTTAATTAATTTAATCAATCAGAATTATTTTTCCTTTCTTCTATTTCACTTCATTACTCGTCGTCATATGAATTAATTGCATAAAATGTATTGATTTGGAAATTTATTACATCTTTATAAAAATGCAAATTCTTTTTAATACAACCAGGAAAAACTATTAGCTTTCTTTCTAGATATTAATTTATGTACTGAAAAAAAGAAGAAGTTTGACTTCATTAGCAAATTGCTACCTTATTGAGAGAGTCGTGAACATTATACATAATACATTTATTTCAAATTAAACATACTCCAAAGTGTGTCGGTCTAAAGGTTTTTAATTATGTATAAAAGTGCTCTAAACCTTATTCTAAAATCATGTCTAGAAGAAAATGAGTGAATATATTTCAAATTTAAGGCTTTTTAAAATTCTTTATTTGATTGGAATATATCATTTATATAAACGATAAGAAGTGGGAGTGGGATAAGAAGCTGTATTTCATCAGAGAATTCCTCCTTCATTGAAAGAATCGTGGCTATCATGCAATATATACTTAATTCAAATTACACATAGCCCAAAGTCAGTTGGTCTCTAAGGTGGTAAATTATATTTAAAAATATTGTAAAATTTATCCCAAATCATTTCTAGAAGCAAATGTATGAATATATTTCACAATTTAGGATATCTAAAATTCCGTCTTGATTGGAATACGATATAATGTATATAAATGATAAGAAGCTCGTCATAATTGCCGAATTCCTCCTCTAATGAGAGAATCGTGAACATAAAGTATACATACTTGATGCTCATGATTCGCAAATTTAATTTAAATTAAACAATCCAAAAATTTGTTTGTCCCAAAAATGATTAGTTCTTTGAAACTGACTAAATGAATACTTTAGTATAAAAAAATTCTAAAGATTACCCCAAAATAATGTATAGGAACAATAAGGTTAATATATTCCAACTTTTAAGGGCTTTTAAACCCTTTTTAGACTGGGATACATCATTCTTATAAATGATAAGAGATGGGTGACTGGTGTGCGAAAATATAATTTTCTTTATCTTTGAAATAGAATTCTAAAATATCAAAGTCCTCTGGAACTATTCGTGTAATCCATTCGGAATAACAATAGAATTATATAATAAAGCGGAGAATTTTTTTAGATTTAAGGCTATCAGCAATTTTGAATTTTTTCAATGAGTCAACGACATCATCAAAAATAGGGAGGTTAGGCTTTTCCCCAATTTTTTATTTAATTTATTTGTCGAAAGTCACTACAGAGACTATGAGAATCTCTTTACTTTTCACATAGGATAATAGGAGCAGAGTAGTCCGAACTATTTGAATTGAGAAACCTTCTTGACATTATTGTTAAATTTCAGTCTGAATTTTTTTTTTCATTTTGAATGAAGAACGTTTATCAGTTCTTATGTTATTGGGATGTGTACCGATAAAATATACTCATATTATACTCACCAACAAATTTATAAGAATTAATTCAGTAGCTGGAAATTTAATATTGTCGTTTAGAAAGTGAATTAAATAAAATAAACATTTCATATTAAATATTCGAAATGTTAATAACTAAGCTTGATCTTTATTTTCAAAGACGAAGATAATGTCACAGTTATTAATTAAACATTCAAGTTATTGTAAACCTCCTGGGAAAATTACTATTTCAAAATAATCTAACGAAGAACTTGAGAAATCGTCTCAGTAAAGTGCATTCATTACTGCTGAAAATGCTGTAACTATAATTTATACATTACACAAATGAAGATGATTGTCTTTTTGCGTTATTTTTGCCGTAGATAGTATATGAGTGCATTTTATTAATATTCATTTTCAATTCTGTATATTATTTTCACATCTCATGAATTAGGATTGTCTTCCACATTATTTTACCAGGGTAATGGCGTTACCAAAACTGGGATTATACTGCCATAGTAGAGGCGCAATCAAAGTCTCTATTCACACAATCAAAAATAATTTAATTACTTTCTAACATGCTTGTCATAAAAAAGGAGTAATTCAAAAGGAAAATGGACAGATTATGGATTTAAATAAATTTTGGAGAGTGAATTAATAAATGGTATGGTCCCCTGGTCCAATGCTTCAAATATCACTTTAAATGACAGAATTAGGAAAAGTCTTTGATTATTACTTGAACGAATGAACTACATGAAGATTTATGTGCGATACTCGGATGTTTTTTCAAAAGATGCGAAGATTTGTATAATTTGTAGATAAGCACATCTGATAAATGGTACAAGAGCTTTTTGGTGACAAATGTACATTACAATTACCAATGTGCTTGATTTTCCGCAGAGTTATAAATACGACTTTTGTCGGGTAGTTTTACTAAAAAAGTTATTTATTGCTATAATGGCTTTAAAAAATATCCTTAAGAAATTTGCCCTGTTTGAGGGGTCTGAGAAATAACTAGTTTCTTATTGTATTTATAAAATAATAATAGAATAAGATAATGTTAGTAATAAGTTTGAAAGACGTTTATTACTTTTAATTTTTCTAAAATTCATTGTTTAAAGTTTGCAGGGGATGAAACCAAAATGGGAGGATTACATCACTATGTCAAGTGCTTAAACAATTCTTTTTAAAACTATGTTGGAAATGCTTTTAATGTTTATTAACGTCTTTTTACTTTCTTGTGTACGTAATATAGAAAAAGTTTAAAAATCGTCAAAAAATTTTCAACTTGAGATTTCAAAGAATCTCCACACTTTTGACAGTTTGATTTCAATAAACACTAGTTAAGAAAGTGTCCATTCGTTTGTCTGTCTGTGACAAAGATAAAGGAAAAATGATTTTTGCTAGAAAGTTGAAATATGATATAAGGTCTTTCCATCACATTTGCAGATTTCTATCAAACTTTGAGTAAAATATGTTCAGAGGAAGCCCGTTGATAGAAATATATGTTAACACGTTTATTAAAAAATAAAGTGTGTTAGATAAACAAAATTCGGTACGCAGATTTTTAACACATATAGAGTATAAATTTGTCAAATTTTGAGCCAAATATAACTACAGGTTGACTGTATATCGGTCTGTACTTTCATACATGTAGACGCTATAATTAAAAGAACGGATTGACCTACATATATCAAATTAGATATACTATTTTAGGACTACAAGTGCAGTTTACGTCAAAACTTTGTTTTAATTGACTGAGGGAAACGTGTCAAAGCACACATTTGATTTTTGGATACTCTTAAGGATTCCAGGGATCAATCTAAAAAACAAACTCTCAGAGGATGTCACGATTGATTCAGTAAAAATTCTATACCCACACCAAAAATTACTATTTTGTAACTATTATGTGCTAGTGTCATGGAAGGAGTTCTCTGTAATGACAAGTTTGTTAGAGAGTATGTGAAAAGGTTTTAGGGAAACTACTTCCACTGGTTTAAAATAGGTAAGAAATCATAAAACTAAATAGAGCCATTATTTAAACTTTTTTGTTTTATATACAATAGTGAATTTTTTTCTTAAGGTTATATATTTCTCTGATCACTCAATTTACATTTAGTTTCTTTTCTCCTTTTTCACACGCACATACAAAATGCGGCTATTATTTTATTTTATTTTTATATGTTTTTGTGACTGTAATTAAACATTTCGTCAGCTATAAAATTTTGATAAAGTTCTTCAATAAACTAACATGTAATTTTTCTATATTTTTGATTTATGCTCTAACATAAGCCTAAAATTCAAGGGCATGATTGAATTAAAAGATTTAAATTGTAAAGATGTTATGCGAAATGAATTGGAAATGAAAGATTTTGAAATTCCAAATTAACTGGGTTATTTGACTATAAAGCATGAATCAAAATAGAAGTTAGTTCTTGAAATATTTTATTCTTTATTTATTCAATTTACATTTGTTAAATTGTAGCGGAATCAATGAATTTTTCTGAGATTGACGGTGAGATTGCAGAATATCTAATCATCATTGCCTGAAAAAGAACAAATAATTAAATTTATTTATTTAGTTAAAATATAAAAAACTGAGAATCACTTTTTTTTCAATGCTTTTATATATGAATTTCTTATTTGCTTAAGTGATTAGATCTCGGTTTAATTAAATTAATTAATTAATTTTTTAATGAAGGAAAATTTATAAAATGTTTTAATAGCCACAACACTTTATATTCAATTAGACCAATCTATTCCATTTTTTATTTCTTCATTATCGAAATATAGAGGGTATATCGTGATCATCAAGAAATTTGAAGTAACGATTTTAACGAATCTCCATGTTTCAAACCTCCCTATTTTCGAAAACGCAATTTTGGCATCGTATCTGTTTTTTTGTGAACACGGAAATTCGAAAACACTCTGAACTAGACATGTGAAATTTGGTATATGAATTTCAGACGAAATTTGTAGGTTTTTAACAAATTTCATTTAGCAGTCTATGTATCTGGCTGCAAGAGCACTGGTTGTTGACTCTTACTGCGCTCTTCACAGACAAGACAGTTGACAAAGTGAACGATTTCAAGCCGAGAGAGCGTCTCTTGCTTTCAATAGCGACATCTGGAGCCATAATTGTACTTTTTAGCAACTC
>JAPMOQ010015914.1:4465377-4579242 GCA_026543055.1 Argiope trifasciata
TTTTGATTAACCAATACCAATATTGTTACTAACTGCTATCCTAAAGAATTAACTTTAACAGAAACAAATAAAAATCTTTTATAAAAGCATATTAAAGCAAAAATCTTTTATAATATTTCTTTTATAAAAGCAGCAAATAGTTTTATAAAAAATTTAAACAATAATGATTTTCAAAAAAACTACTGCACTATCAATATTTTAATAAAAAAAGAAATAATGAAATATTATTGAAATAGATGGCCCTCCTAAACAATATTTTATTTAGTTACACTGTAGTATTATTATGAGAAAGAAAGCACGGCTGTGGCGGGTAGGTCTTTTTAACTTTTTGTTTTCTTAGTTTCAGTTATTAATTGTGGTTGAATTTTCTTATTTAGTTTTACTTTTTTATTTATATTTTTGTTTCATTCAGTGATGTTTTTTTAATGTCTTTTGCTGTTTAAATTGATATTTCTCTTTACCTTATTGATATTTCTATTACCTCTATCCTAGCCATCTTGAAATCGGAGATACAAACACTTCAATGTGAATCAATATGATAGATTTGAAGGCAATCTTTTTACTGAAGAAGCCCTTTGAGTTACCTAGCTGTTACTGCGGTCACTAGCTACATCTAAAGACTCAAATTACTGTAATTAATAATGACTGATAATTTCCAAGAATGTAGATGTCGAGAGCAGCGGCATTGTGTAAGTAAGTAAGGTCCGAGTTATAATATGATTTTTCTGGCTATCAGTAGTAATTAGTGGTTTAACAAGAGCAACAAATGATACCCAGGGCTTGATAACATTTTGCCCCTGGTTTTTTTTCGATAGATATAAAAGCCTTTATGACGTCCCTTAAACCATACGCCTGGGATATTTCTTGCAATATTATTATCTCCTGTGACAGGCGCGTGCATTTGCTTGCATCATATCTGTTGAGCGATCATTACTTTAAAGGAGATTCTAGATCTGTTCATTTCTGATTCATGATCTAATGTCTTCACGCATTCTCTACCGGATCTAACATTTATCAAAGAAATATTTCCCAACTAATATGCATTTAGTAATTGTTTTGTGTCTTCGTTTTTTTTAAATATATAAATGCTGATATCGTTCAGTCATTTGAATTTTTTAAAAATTCAATACACCCTCATAAATTGGAGTGGCGGAGGGTAAGATTTTTCTTCGGAGTCTTTGAGTTAAGTGCTCCTTATGCTCGGTTTTGATAGAGCCATTGGCGTACTAGTTGGGTTGGCTGTTTCTCTTGCTGATTTTGTTCCCTATTTTGAATAAATCAGGCAGGATTGGATATTAATTAGTTAATTCCATCACCTTCACTATCCAGCAAACATTGCGGTATAGGGAAAGCTCGTAATTTCTAAATAAAAAAAAATCAAATGAAGAGAAGGAACTGTCCAATCCAAGTGCCTCAATGACAGAATTACATCAGATTTTGAATACTTAGAAAAAATAAGTACATTTCATATTAGTAGAATTGCTAATTCTGATTAAAAACAAAGAATTGTAATCTATGTCTTAATAACAACGGAATAACGTGTAAAAATAAAATTTTGGTAATTCTATTAAATGAAAGAAATTATATCGATCGAAATAAGAAGATTTAAATTTTTAAGAAAGTATGCTTTAAAAAGAACAATCAAAAACACGAATTTTTTTTCGTATACATATCTTCATATAAAGTTAACTAAAGCTGCAGGACAAATTGTGTAAGATTATAAATATGACAAGTAAACAATCAAAGTCAATTTATTGGTCATAGCCTTTGGAAAATAATTGGCAATAAATAAACTATAACAAGCGTTATGCTTAAAGTAACTTTTGAGATTATAAACGTTTTTGGAAGTTTATTTGTGTGAAAAGTCAACCTCGGAATAAAAGATACTTATTTTAGTTCAAAGCATTTGTTAATATTTTTATCATAGAATTAATATTTCAAAAATAAATGACCCATTTATTTTTTATGTATTTATTCTTAGAAAACAAGAATGTTTGAACTGAATTTGCAAAAAAAAAAACTTAAAAAAAAAAAAGATTTATTTTTAAAAAGTCATACCTCAATTAATTACTCGTTTTAAATCATTAAGAGAAAGAAAAGCATAATAATTGTGATTTGAGGTTTAAAAGAAAGATAATGCTTGTACTCGGAACAAATTTAGCTGGGATTTTGATGGAAATTCTCTTTACAGACAACTTTCACAATTGCTATAGTTTCTATATCTGGCTTTGTATGTATTGTATGAAAAGCATATTACTTTAACGACAAATGTTTGCTACTAATACGGCGAAGGAAGGAATGCTGAATTACTGAAATCTATTTGATATTTAGTGTTGCAAATTATCGTTGCAAAATTTCCTCATTACAAATGAATTATCATATTCATATAAAAATGAATCGCCTGTTGGAAATGTAATCGTGAAGTCATGATGACAGATATACAAACATAAATTTATGTATATAAATCATCATGCTAGTATAAATTTTTGATACAAAATGAATGAAATATTTCTTAGAACTATAATTTCTGAAACATATTTCATTCATTCTGAATAAAAAGTTTGACATTTGGTATAGAAATAAATATTGATCCTCATAATATAATTAAATGAAACTCATGAATTATTTCAACTGCATACCATGTCCAGAAATGAATATACATTCCATGATATATCAATAATTGTTACACTTTTCCCTGAGAATGATCTGAAACTGGTCAAAACATTCCTCTCTTATGTTTTCATATCTCATCCAATATTTTCCTATTTCAAAAATGCAGCAGAAAATTATTTCTATTAATCACCTATAAATCTGGCATCGAATTTTCTACAGTCCAACAAATTGTTTCAAACAAATTGAAACAAATTGTTTACTCTTCAAGATGGAGTTCAATTCTGTGAATAAAATGTAACAGTATTAAGATTGCGGAGTTATGATCCTTGAAAGTATAATCAAGAAATCTTTGATTCGCACTTGAGTGACTCCTAAATAGATATCAAGGACACAAATATTGCTGCCATGTAATCTATCTTCAGATTTTTTTTGTTGTTATAACCGTGTGAAAGGAATTATTCCGAGATCTTCAAACATTTCGTGTATATTTAAGCAATGATTCAAATCATGCATTTCTTCAATAAAAAGACAAGGTTTAGCGGAGAAAATTATCCAATTTTCGAATCGACATTACCTGATATTCTGCCGATGTAAAATGTCCGTACTATTCATAGAGTTAGTACTGACTAAATGAGTATCTCTTAAAGATTTCTAAAAAGAAAAATATAGTTAAAAGGTTTTTGTAGAAGTGAAAATTCCATAGAAACTTGTAGTTCTTTATTGTTTTAAATCCAAAATAGTCTCGAAAACACAATATAAGTGTGTCCAAATATTTTTTATGGAGCAAATGTAAAATAAGTTATAATTCCTAAGAAAATTACGAGAGCAAGGTCAAGTTTAATATTAATCATCGCCATTTCATAGGGATTAGTAGGTTGATACTTCAACACTTGAATTTAAAAAAATTCCTACTTTTAATAGATTTCATTTGAGTGGAATTATTTTAGTATGAAAGAACAGTTATCAAAATTTGAAGAATGTAATAATTCAAGCGAAAAATATGCAACCAGAAATTGATGATTATTGGAAATTACCTATTGCAATGGGAACAAAGAAAAAAAAAAGCATCACAAGAACACAAAATATAATACACTCTCTGAGTTATAAAAGTTACATTTGATGGTATTTCCTCAAAAATTTTCATCCAATGAATGGACTGAAATATATCTAAAAAAATATGATTTCCAGTTTAAGCTGGACAGAGACTTTTCAATACAAACTATTGAAGTCAACCCTTTAATTATTACATTTTTCTTAAGATTACCAATACATAAAATACGAGATATAATTTTACCATTAAAATAAGAGATATATATTACCAATAAGAGCTTACTAATACATAAAACTCTATATGAGGCATAGAGCATTCTGTAAAGAAATATTTCTTTTCGTAAACTTAAATAATTACTAGATGCTAAAAATGTTTAATCACAAATACATTTGAGAATCTATTCAAAATGGTTTTGCAAAAGTTTTTGACCTGCAAGCGCCTTCACTGTTCAATCCAGCTTTCACAAACATTTGTTAGAATTTCAGCAATTACCTATATGTTCTAATTTTTTTTTAGAACTTATCTTCATTTATTGGGATAATTGACAATTCTTTTTCCTAAAATAAAAAAAAAAACTCAAATTTTGCCTCAAACAGTTTTAAAGTTTTGAAAAAATTATTTATTTAAATTGATTGATAAATATATTTATTCAATTAAAACTTTTAAAGTAAGAATTGAACGTAAGATTTGTAAACTTACATAAAAATTTTACTGAGATTCTATTATGTCGCTAAAACTGCAAAATTATGTGCACGCTGTATACTTGAAATATAAAATGTATCAGAAACTAAAAAGATGATAATTCAAAGAATGATAGAAAGATCTTTTGGAATTACGAATGAAATGCAATTTGATGTTAAAAGTAAAGAAATAACTATTTTAAGTTTTAAAAAATATTAAATAATATGACAGATAATTAATTTAATAATTTTATGAAAATTATTATAAATATATTTAATTCTTGCTTATATTTATCCGAAAATATTTTAGCATTCTTAGTAATGACATTTTGTAAGTATGGTCACGCACAAAAAATATGGATTTATTAGTTAAGTTGTAGTTTTATAGAACAAGTAACAGATTTGTCTAAACTCCGCTAACAATAAATAAGAAGGAATAAGCCAAAAGCTTAAACAAAACATTCAAAAATGGCAATTCAATCAAAAAGATCAGCTTCTTATTTTGAAATTCACAGGGAATTAGTCAGACAGTTTTTTTTTGTTTGAAATCATAAAATGGCAATTATTTTTCTGTTTCAATCAGAAGGATGAAAAGGCAACATTTCACGGGAAAATATATGGAAATACCACAGAATTTTTGTTGTTTTGTAGTTGCATGAATTTTAATTTTTCATGTCTGCAATCTGATGATGCAAGAAAGGAAATTTTGAACTTTATTACTTTGGAATTCGAACAGAATACTGATATTCTGAGAAGAGCTACAGGAAATCAGATTTGGTAATCAGATAGCACTTGGATTATGAAAGATTTCAGTTTAGTTGAATTAATGTCTCATTTTGAAACATTACGATGAATATTTTAGACCGGACTTCATGTTGTCGTTACTTATGGCACTTTATAAACCCGTTGAGGAATGTCAGTTATTTAAGCAAAGTGTTTTAGCTTCTAAAAGCTAAATGTATATTTAGGAAATAAGTCTATTGGAGTATATCTGTTTACAGTGATTAATAATTCCGATAACAAATGAGGCTATTTACATAGAAAACTCCAGTGACAATAAAAATGCAAATTATCTTTTCTAATAATACTGCATATTCCTTATTTCTGATAGCATTTTCTGTATTATTAATCTGGTATTAAAATTTATTGATTTAATCTAAGCCTTCCTCTTATGTTTTATGTCATTATTTAAAAATATGTCCATTCTAGTTTGACAGTAATTTCGAAATCATTTGTAATAAATAATGTGAGGTAAGCACAGAATAAAAAAGTTATAATAAAATTAGTTTAATAAAGAATATGCTAATATTTTCATTAAATATCCACTAAAAATATCTGCTATCCATTTTCTGTAGCTGTTGCTTAAGATAACAGTGACTTATATCATTCATATTTATAAAATTTATGCGAATTCATTCGTTCGTATGTTATGCATATCTATGAACTTATGTATATTCATACTTATGCATATTTATGCAACTGCTTTCTAGCGTATTTCATCTGACTCAAATAAAAGATATAAATTATACTTTTTAATACTATAAGATACAAATATATTTTTTAAAATAATACAGCATTTATTTTGAGTTTTATTTATTTAAAGTATAAATACACAAGAAATAACAATCATGTAACAAATGGAAACCTATAAAAAATTCAAATTGTAATGATAAACGAATAACGAACACAAAAGTAATGTCAAATCTTGAAATAGTTTTCATTTGTTGTTTAAATCTAACGCAGTAGCTCAAAAGGCTTATACTGACGTGTCTGGGATATGTTGGAAAGATTCTATCTCAAATGCTGCTCTTGTCATCCGACCATGGTTCCTGATGATTTTTCGAAATCTTAACTGTGAAATCACAAACATTTTGGTAAATACATAAATATTTTTGAAATTAGTTCGATATAAAATCTTAGAGCTTCTATACACTTTTCGAATAGAAATTTGTTAATAGAAGTATGAATTACAGCGTCCTTAAAACAGAAGTGCAATAATAAATCAACAAAGCAGAAAGAAATTAAAACGTTAAAAAATTCTTCAGGCACAATTATAATCTAATTTCCTGATTCAAAATACTTATATTAATTTGGTTGGTAATTGATGGAAATATTCTGGTTGAAAGGATCTTGTTAATATACCGTTGTTAAAGATCACAAGATATTTCCAAGAATGTGACTATGAAATCTCAAAAATTTTCATACAAATATAAAGTTCTTACAAATTAAACAAATAAAAAAGTTTAAAGACCCATTATACTCTTGTTATAGACATTTAGTATAAGAGTATTTAGTGGAGGTTAGTTTTTAAAAATGAAATGAAATAAAACGATCATATTTATAAGAGTAAATGTTTCCGAAATTAAATATAATATATTTTTTAAATAATTGATGATATTTTTATTTTTTAGTAAAAATTTAGTGTTATCCCTAATGATTAATTCTTTTTAACTTCAAATAAAAAAGAAATTAATTCATTTAGCAACAATAAGAAAAACATCTATCTCTACATTGATGAAGAAACTTTTTATTACATTTCCATATGCATAACTTAATCAGAACTCTAAATTCTACAGGCTCCAATTGTTGTAATTATTGGCATGTTGCAGAACTAAAATCGCATTTCAGTCCATCGTCACATGCAATTTGTGCTGGTTCCTCTCCGAACATGAGTAGTGATTAACAACTCCCACCTTTTTCTGAAAAAAAAATTGTTTCAGTAATTTATCAAAAGATTGAGACGTTAGGAAAAAAATTAACAGCCTTTACACAATTTTTATGGTTTCTTGTGTATGGTTGTATCTTTTTAAATAGAAATTAATTTCTACGAACATATCTCTGTCTCTTTCTTATTTGAGAATATTTTTATTGAATTTCATTAACTCTGACTGTTTAATTAATTAACTAATCAAATTTTAAAAAATACACAATTGATTAATCTAATTACTTAATTATTTATTTGATTCATATAATTAGATAATTTTCTTAACTGACAATTAATTTAAGTAATTAAAATTTTAAAAATTTCTTCAAAAGTCTTAGTTTTAACTTAAAATTTAATTAAATATAAAGTAAATTAATTTAAGTAGTTAAGTAAATGGTTAGTTTACTTATTTAACTAATTCAGTTATTTACTTAATTAATTAATTTTCTTTATTTTTAAATTGAACCATAACTTTTTTAATTTGGATTTTTTTGAATTTTTTTTCCTTGATTTGAAATGTTTTTAGGAAAATAAAGAAAAATCATAATGAAAAAAATTTTTTAATTAAAATAATTATCTGGTGTTTATGTGGCATGTTCTGTCATCTCTTATCTTTTCTTCATTATTCCCGCAAAAATTTTCAAAGAAATTATAAAATTTTATTATTTATATCAAAGTTGATTTTCTTGAGAAAGAACCCTAAATTAATTAACAGATGTTAAATACGAAGTCTATTTTTATTATTCTATTTTTTCAAAGGCAAAGATGTGGTAGAGAGGCCATCATGTCCAAACACAGGAAAGCTGTTGCTACTTCAGAGCGAGGTAACTTTTAATGGAAATTTAAATGTTGAAAAATTTTCAGTTTTTGTTTTAAATTGCATACAGTCGATAACAATCATGACAGTATGTAGGATATGGCAATTTTCGTGCGAATTTCATTTTCACTTTAATTAGTAAGGTAAAAAAATGTGTCTTTAATATTTTTTTTCTTTTCCTCAGATAATGAAACGGGAAATATAAAGAAATATTTATAAATGAAGATTAAAACTGATTGATAAAAATTAAAAGAAATTTACTTATAATATTAATGCATGCCGGGCAACATCCACATAAGGTTCCATGTTCTTTGTACTTTTGATGGGAAGAACAACTCACAGTATCGCACTTTACTCTGTTACAATAATGTCTGGGACATGTAAGCATGGCACTGGCTACTGCTACACCAATCAGTAAAAGAAGAATGATCTTTTGCATTTTTTAAATATTTGTTTGAATTCCTAAGAAAAAATAAAGCATTCATTACAAATTAGATAATACTGCCTAAAGAAAAGAAGTTTGCTATCTGAGACAGATGATTAATGTATCTTCAAAATTTTTCAGCCATATGCAAAAATTGGAGGGTTTTTATTTTTATTTTATTTTATTTATTTATTTATTTTACTTTAGTGGTACATTACATGATATTTGGGAAACCTCGAGAATTTCTTTTTATTTTCTAGCTATCTTGAATAACCAACTGATTTACTGCGAATATTGTTGTGATTAATTTCAATTAAATCTCACATGCATAACATGAGGATTTTGATTCTTCCAATAAATTATTTTTGTTCATCTGATTGTGATAAACTTTGAATCTCTAACATTTTAATATCCTTATATCGCCTACGTTTATTGTGCACTGAAATCTTAATCTTCATTACAGAGTCAAGATCAATAACATCATAATACCATTAATATTATAAATGCTATATTAAAATTACTATTCACAATTTTATCATTGTCATTCGAAGAATTGTAAATGCTCTTGTTTATTTCTCGAGTTAATCGTTCAAATAACAAATAAGATACAGGTTCTTTAGTTTATAACAATAGAGGAAATCTTTCTGTTAATTCTATATATCTATACTAATATATAAATGTGAAAGTTTGAATGGATGGATGCATGTTTGTTACTACATCAAGTGAGAACGACGGAACAGAATTGGATGAAATTTAGCTCAAAGATAGATTATAGTCAAGAATAGAGCATAGGCTAATTTTTATTCCGGTTAATTGAGTGGTTAATTTTTTATTAATTAAAAACTAACTTTTGCGCCAAAAAGGTGAGGCCAAATCCCTCCAAAGATAAGTAAGGCTCCAGATTTTTTCCCCCAACAGAGTTGAGGTTAGGCTTCGAATAATTTCGACCGATTATTTCAAACAATTCTATTAATTTTCTTTGTGTTTGAAAGTTTGTTTGTTTGTTTTGAAAGTTTTGTTTAACCTATTTTGCTAATTAATAGATCTTCCAGATTCATTCTGAAGCACTTTTATATTAAAACAAAACAAAATAAACAAAATAAAAATTTTCTAATCTGCATTGCATTACCGAAACTGGAGTAGGAAATACAAACATGTGTCAGGAAAGTCATTCATAGAGGCCTAAAAAAGATAGCCACTGACAATTTCTGTTTTTGTCTTTGATCGTACTAACATGAAATGGACAACTCGTGCAAATTATGCAACGCACCTTTTTTTAAAAAACAGTATTTAAATAAACATTTGCCCCGCGCCCATAAGCAACCATCCAAATCGTATTGCTAAATAACCAATGAGCGTTTAGATTGACACATCCCAGCTTCGATTGCAGACGCCTGTAAAGTTCACGCGTGATTGTCTAGACATCAACTGTGTTAGCGCATGATGACAACTGAGTTTTCATTTAAATTAAAAGTTTAAAAAGTATGTGTATAGTACAGTTGTAGCCATCTCAATCTCAGTCAATAAGTAAAATGGATTTGACTTGATTTTAAAGAAATACGGACTTGATTTGCTATTTTGTTTTACTTTGAGTAAACAATGAAAATTAATTGTTTTTACGTTATTTGAGTGTTTTTTTTATTGTACTTATGTTACATATGTATTATGTTATATATTGTATTTATGTTTTTTTATTGTATTTATGTTATATATTTTTCATATATTCTTATACTTTTAAATGTATCGTTTTTAGGTTAAGTTTAATTTTTTTGATTTGTCATTATTTGATAGATTTTCGTTCATATACATCAAAATTTCCATGCGATCAGAGTCGTGAGTAATAGCTTGTAATATATAAAACAAAGAAATAGATTTTAATTTTAATTACATCAATAAAATGTACTGTTGGAAATTATGCAATTTTTTTCTGAACTTTTAAAATATAGAGAAAATTTTTAATAATATTAAATTGATATCATTAGAAAGTAATTTTAAATTTTTTTTTAGATGGGCCAGTAATATTTTGTAATAATATTCAATGCCCAACCCTATGCTCCAGAGTATTTTAATGTTTTATGGTCAAAGATATGTTCTACAAAGCACTAGAATATTCGCACACAGACAAACATAAATTCGTTTTCCTTATTAACAAGGATCAATAATGCTGTAAAGACCAATTTTTTTTTACAAAAATAATCTATCATTTAATTTTCTGAAACATGTTTTCTTTTAATGTTCACAAATGTTTCTAAAAAAGTAAAATCACAAGAAAAGCTTAATTGAATAATTCAAAGGTGCACATTATCTGAGTATGTGTTGTGACATGCAGACAGGGCCAGGCATATGAAGGTACAGTGGGTGCTATGCTTCCGGGCCTCGCGTCTCTGGGGGGACCCCACCGGGATTAAGAATTAAAGTAATGTTCTGAAAACAACAATAATATTACACATACTAAAAGTTTATCCGCTTGTCTCCATGTGATTGGCTGAGCCTCGGTTGAAGTCTTTATTAGACTAAGACCACAGTAATATCTATAAAAAAGCGGGAAAAAATCCTTTAGGAATAAAGAACACTCATTCAGTCTCGTTAAGACAGAGAGGAGTGCCCAGAGGGCTGAAGTCGGGGTTGAGGCTGAGTTCGAATGGACATCAGCAACCTATTTTTATGTAAACGTAATATAAAGTTTTTTATGTGTGCATCTGTATATATTTGTTTATATTAAGTTGTTCAAACAAAAAGTAAAACGTAAAATAAGCGAACAACTTCTAGCAATACACATTTGCATTCCATCTTCACCAGTCATGAACGGAATGAAAAAAATTAAGGAAGAAGTTTAAATGGAGGATTTGGAAATATACCAACCTTACAGTGTTATAGTCTAATGCAAATGTTCAAAACATTATTATTATAAGGTAAATTGATTTACAGTTACTTAGCTCACTTACTAGGTAGTAGCTCATTGTAATGCATTTAGTAATTTGGTAATTCATTCTATAAACCGCTTAATGCCGTTAGACATAATAAAGTCCATGCCAAGGAAATATCCTTCCGAGTGAAAAAAAGAAAAAAGTAGAAAAGCTAAATTTCAAGAAATCACAAGTACATCTGGTTCCCTCCCTACCTACGAAGTAATATTGGCAGTAAAATTGCTTCGACTTCAGAAATTACTATTCAAACTTCAACTGGGAAAGAAAGTTCCACGTAAACTATATAGCCTTTCAATGAAAATGTTGAAACAGTGAAATTTATTGAAGAACCATATGTTCGTACAAATATGATCGAATCCGAAAATAATGATGAAAATGACGATAATAAATATGATCAAGCGAGTAAAACTGATTCTTGTTTATGGCCAAGTATTAGAATGTCTTGTATTTTTGCTAAAAATGCTGGATATAGACTATTTTCCACTACATACTACTTTTAAAAAATGCCAAATTGTGAAACTCAACTTCGCAGCTTTTTAATTTATTTAAAAATACAAGACCCCGTATTTTGTTTTTGATCTTTACTTTTTTCCAAAAGAAGAGGAAATGACCAAACTACAAAATTTATAGTTGGCTATAATAGCTGGAGAAACCTGTCAACTGTATACTAGATCATCAGCGTTCTAGTTGTCATTTTAATTCGTTTGTTGCTTGGAAAGAATTACTATAACGACTAACTTTATGTTCAACTATTGATAAAACAAATCCAAATTAATATAAGGAAACGGCACGACTTAAATTACTGTTTCAAAGAATTGTAGATGTGATTCTATTTTTAAAGTGTAATAATCTTCCACTTCGTGGAACTCATGAAATAATAGGAACGCCTAATAATGAAAAGTTTTTAAGTGTAATCGAATTACTAAGTAAATACGAATCTGTGCATATGGATCATATAAACGGAATAAAAAATTCCATAAACTAAATTGTTAATTATTTAGTTCATACAGTACAAGGTCAAATTATTCCTACCTAAGGAAATGAAATTCTTAACAAAATTAAAGATAATGTAAATAAAATTCTATTTCTGATATTTCCCATAAAAAACAAACTTCAGCCTTTATTAGGTATACAAATTTTGAAGAGAAAAAAGTATAAATGATTTTTTTATAGGGTGAAATAACTGGTGTGACTGGAGAAGGACTAGTGAAAGCTCTATTCCGAAATATTTAATGAGCTTTATTTGATATTATGGATTGTAGTGGACAGACATAAGCCAATAATAAAAACACGACGTGAAAATATAAAATTGTGAAATCTTGAACAATTTCTCTATTGTCCTCATGCAATCTATATGTGTGCCTGGCTTATCATATTCTTTTAATTTGATTTGAGATATCGCTTTCAGCGGGATATATTATATTTTCTGGGGTTATTGCAATCTTTGTATAGCCTATTTTCTGTATCTACAAAAAGATGGGAAATTCTACAAAAGCATTCAAACATTATTCTTAAATCACTATGCAACACTTGTTGGGAAGTCAAAATAGATACGATTAAAGCAGTGTATTTACAAATTTGAGTAAACTTGTAATGCCGTAGAATTATTTATTGATGCAATTAACAATATTGAAGTGGTTCCGAAACTAAAAGTCTAATGGATTCAATGAAGAAATGACATTTATTTTATGTGTAATAGAATGGTTTACAGCATTGTCCAAAATTAATTATTAATAAACTATCTCAAATAAAAATAATTGTTTTTGATTGGGCTTTTAATTTAGTCAATAAAACTAAAGACGAAATCAAAAATTTAAGAACGAAATTTTATTCGTTTTATGAGGGATTTTATTATGTGATGAGTGATTTTAGAGACACGAAATTTGCTTCCTTAAAATGTTGGTCAATAAATGGAAGAATAAAGATTCTTAGAGCTTTGATCAGTTAAAGAATTTGTGATCAATACTGATTTTTCTTAGGAATGGAATGACATTTTGGATAAATTGAAAAAACGTTCAGTTTGAGACATTTCAGACAAACGTTCTTTGTTCTAATGTTTAGAGATAATTTCTTTCAATTTACAATCTGTTTCAATTATTAATGATTTCAATGAAATCAAATGATTGTTGTTTGACCACACTAAATTACTGAAGGGTGTTCTTTACACCCCTGTAGAATATTAATATCAATTGGCTTGTTCTGGGGTTAGTTTTCTAGAAATAGTTTGGAAAAAATATTTTAGTATGAATTTTCAGGAGGTTTCTTTTCGTCATTTGATTCAGAATTTGATAGAGATGTTTTAAATTTATTGACCATATACCGGTTTTATTTATCAAGACAATAGCGTCTGATTTATCATTTCACAGAAGGATAGATAGATAAAAAAACATCAATTCTTTGTCTATTTGATATATAACTTAATACAAGTCAAATATTAGAGATATGAATAAAACTACATGCGAAATTTTATCCATCGAAGTTAAGGAGTTTAAATTGATCATGTTCAAAGGAACAAAGATCAGTTGTACTTCTAATGAAATTCATCCAAAATGTGCTATGAGATTTGGTTTTTTTTTTAAAACAATAAATACCAAATTTTAATTTTCTAGATCATTATAAATTTTGATCAAAAATGCCTTTTTCAGACCTAAAGAACTTATAAAATATTTAGAATAAATTTGATGCTCAGATTTTTTGAAGATTATTGTATTTTCAGAAATGAAATATCTTGTAAAATAGTTTTATTGTAATTTACAAGAACACACTTATTGATTGTTATTAATTATAGCTTCAGTTTAATAAGTTTCAAATATCTTCAATCCAGAGTGAAAGTGATATCGATTAAACTTATTAGATAAAAAATTTATATCTAAATATTTTCGCATTAATTCTGATAAAATAAAGAATTAATGTCCTTTAGTAATTTATATTGATATTTAGTGATTATATTGATATTTAGTTAAAATGTGTTCGAATAACATCAAAAACTTACATAAAGTATTTAAACGCGTTTTTCATAGACATTTAGCCATACAGCTTGTTAAAAATAATCGCAATAATTTCCTTTATATAATTAAAATAAGCCATCGATAAAAAAACAAGGAAAAAAAATGAGTTTATTATTTTCTTACTATACTGCACTTAAGGATGCAAGCAATAGTAACGATTAATAATTTAGAAATTGAAAAAAAAATGTACGTTTGAAAAATAAATGAACATTTTTGGGGGGAGAATAGAAAATGAATCAGAAAAAAAGTACTTACTTAGAGAATAAAATTATCCGAATGGCCGAATTCAGTGATAGTTTCCATCCTTTAAATAATAAATTTTAAATGACGTATCAACTACTATTGAATCATCTGTTACTTCCTATTGTATTTATTTCAAGTAAATTATAACTTTTATTGCTGTTCATAAATATCGTAAATGAAACCTTTTTTTTACAAAGGTTTTCGCATGAAAATTAATAATTGACAGTTTAGATTGATTCTGTAGAAGCTTTTACCCCAAATAATTTATAAAATAATATCATGTTCGATTTTAATCAAAATTATTACTTATATATCAACAGGAAATGAATGGTATTTTCTACATTTGGCATTTCCTTTCGATTTAGGGACAATCAAAATTATTGCAAGAGGAAATAAATAGTATTTTCTACATTTGGTATATTTTCTTTCGATTTGGAGAATGAGTTAGTGTATAGTAAATTGAAGGAAATATATATATACATTTCGATGTTTAGAAACACTACCCAATATCAGGTTTGTAGCAGCTGACAAAATATTTTTCAACAAACATGTATACCTTTGCTATTTATCTCCTTCTATTTTCATTTCTTCGGATAAAAGTTAATTTCAGAAATAACTATTACTATCGTAAACTATTTTAGATAAAATTCAATCGCACGTAGACAATAGGAAATAACACTTAGTAATTATTATTTCTTATGGTCTATAAAAAATATGCGTAGGTTTATAAATGTTTTGACCTCTTACTTATTTACTATTGTGATGGCATCATTATGATACTTCAAAATGATGCCATAGCAATAGTAACTGATGCTATTACAATAATACCAGTCTGATATGAAAAGATATCTTCAATATATCTACAGTTTTTTTTAACCTTTTTGATACATATAATTGAAAAATTAATTAAAAGAACATCATCACTTAAAATATTATTACAAATCCCACATCTAATCTGTATAATTTTTGTATATTTGAAAGCAATTTGATATTCAACGTATTAATTTATCAACTTTTTTATAACTTTCAAGTAATAATTACTTTTTATAAACTCCGTCTAAGGAAAAATTTCAATATTCTTTATTTAGGATTTTTCCTTGTCAAAATTTCTAAAGCCTAACATATTAGATTACAACTGGGTAATCAGCCTGTTGTCATCCTCTTCCAATTCCCTTTCTTTTTTCTACTTCCATCAATGATTTTCTTAAATTTTTCAAATTTTGATTATAATTCAGTATACAGAAAGTACAAATGGATAATTTCTAGTGTTTTATGGTATTGATTTGGTTCCATAACTGATATCACATGAAATCCTCAAATTTCTTTCAGAATGAGATAGCATTCATAGAAAAGAAAACTGCAGAAACAAATAATGCTAAAAAAGAAAAATTTGAAACCTAAGTAAAAAAATATTCAAAAAGAAAATTTGATCAGTTTGATCAGTTTTTTATTTGGCATCTTTTCATATAAAATTGAATTTTATAAAGGGATTTTTGGTGGGTTTTATTGATTACGATTTAAATACTTTCATGGAAAATATCCCAAAACTGTACATTTCATCGGACTGTACATTAAAAATCAATAGGCTCCAAAACGGATCATGACGTCTGATTCTCCAAGGAAGTATGAAGTCTCATTAGTAAAACACAGGTAAAACATACACAAAACAGTGTTGCAATAAATAGCAACATACTATTATAAATAAACACACAGCACATTTTTGAGCTAACTTAAAGGTGAAATTTTGCTCGATTATTTACATTTTCTGAGTCGTCTACTATTTTCACTGACTGTTGATACTAATTGTCGTTTCAGCTCTGCCTCTCAGTTTCTGTGCAATTTCCGAGATAGAACGTTGAAGCTTCAATTATTGCTAATTCCATAATTTGAGATCTAATGATGCTATCATCAAAACTGTTGTAAACTTAGGAATCAGGTTTTGTCCCCAAAGACGTCAAATTTGTGTTCAAGACTGAAGATCATTGACTTGGAATTCATTCGGGATAACTTAGAGGTAACCAAAAACTATCTTCCTTAACAGGAGATTTAAGAAGCAGGGAGCACATTGCAAATCCATAATAATATTTTTTGTGCAGCTTAGGGATTTTCAAAAGCAAATACAAAGTAATAGGTATTTATAGGGCATAGTATCAAGAAAATCTATGCTTAGAATGAAAAGAAAAGAAAAAAGAATGTAAATCCTTCGAATTAGTAATAAAAAATTGTTTTAAAAGTCAAGGAGACTGAAATTATCGATCAAGCTTAGAAAATACTTTAATAAATTTCAAATTATTAGGATATAATAAAAATGAGAGCACTTAAAATTTATTTTTCCTTTTTTGCTGATGATAATTTTTCTGAAAATTTAAACACAGTTAGTGAAGAAAAAAGGAAAACTTTGTACTAAAATTAGATGAATTAGGAAGTCGATGCCAAGAATAGTATACTGCTTTATTGAATACTGATTTCACTTAGATGTTAAAAAAAAACGATTCTTATCAATTTCCACAAGGAAAAAAAATTGAAAAAGATCTGGAAAGTGGATGTAACATTAGCATCATATAAAGTTCAATACTTTCATAAACTTATATTTTAGCAGAAATAAACATTAACTTAAAAGTTTGCATACTTGCTTTTAAGTAAAATAAATATGTGAGCATTTTTTGAGTTTTTGCCTTCAAAATACTAAATAAATTTTCAGGAAAAAGCTTTGCGTGGAAGAAAGATCTACTTTCCTTCTTTCAATAAGCGCTGAAAAAAAAACGTTTTTAAACAATTATTATTAATGTAGAGTTATGTAACAACTATATGGATAAAGGAATAGCTATATTCTTATGCAGTATTACGAATTGCCAGATGATCTCCCTGCTCAAAGATAAGAATATACACTGATGGAAAAAAATCCCAACACTAGGAAGGAGCTGTGCTAGATAAACGAAATTTGGTAGGCGTGTTTATACATCTGAAAGATGACGTCAATTCAAATTTCGAGCTACGCGCGTAAGTGTGGCGTAAGAAGCGACACCATGAACATGCAAATGAGGTTTGCTTTAAATAAGCGCTGTAAGGTTCGTGATCGTTATTTACAGTTGAGATTTGACGTAGTGAGTTAATGTTAGTCAAGGATGCCTCTGAGAAGATGAAGAAGCCATTATCAACAGCTCACTGAGTTTGAACGAGGTTGTGTTGTAGGGCTACGAGAAGGTGGGCTTTCTTTCCGCGATATTGCTGAAAGACTTGGCAGGAATGTATCCACTGTGCATGAGTATTGGCGGCAGTGGTCAAGGGAAGGTAATGCTTCAAGAAGACCAGGTTCCGGTCGGCCACGTAGTACTACTGAGAGGGAAGACCGTCGTATTCGGCGTATGGCTGTGGCTAATCATACTGAGCCTGCAGCTGAAATTCGAGCTGCAGTTGGCACCACAGTGACACAACGAACTATTACAAATCGGTTACTTCAAGGACAGCTCCGAGTCAGACGCCTGGTACAGTGCATTCCACTGACTCCAAACCACTGCCGTTTGCGACGTGAGTGGTGTCAAGCTAGAGCTCATTGGATGACGGAGTGGAGATCTATTGTGTTTTCTGATGAAAGCCGGTTCTGCTTTGGTCGCAGTGATAGCCATTTGTTGGTTAGAAGGAGGCCAGGTGAACGCCTGCTAGTGACCTGTCTGTGGCCTAGACACACAGGGCCTACTCCTGGAGTTATGGTTTGGGGAGCAATTTCGTATGGCAGCAGGAGCACTCTCGTGGTTATCCCACGCACCCTGACTGCAAATTTGTAAGTCAGTCTAGTGATACAACCTGTTGTGCTGCCATTCATGAACAACATTCAAGGGGGTGTTTTCCAACAGGATAACGCTCGCCCTCATACCGCTGTTGTAACCCAACATGCTCTACAGAGTGTCGACATGTTGCCTTGGCCTGCTAGATCACCAGATCTTTCTCCAATCGAGCACTTATGAGACATCATTGGACTACAACTCCAGCGTCATCCACAACCAGCATTAACCGTCCCTGCATTGACCGGCCAAGTGCAACAGGCATGGAACTCCATCCCACAAACTGATATCCGACACCTGTACGACACAATGCATGCACGTTTGCATGCTTGCATTCAAAATTCTTGCTTTTACACCGGTTACTAATGTACCAACATTTCACATTTGAAATGGTTCTACCTGAGATCTTGAAACTTTAATCAACTAAATATGTTACTTAGACAAATGTATTCCTAAAATTTCATTACTGTACAATAATTTTTTCTTATGGGATTTTTTTTCATCAGTGTATGTGGTAAAAAGGAGAAAAATGAATATTGGTGGAGATCTTGCAGATATAATATGGTTATAAAAGCTAAATTTGTTCTCGTGAAATAAAAAATCGAGCTCGATGATTTTTATCTCTGCTTCTAATTATTGTTAAATCACTTTAATTATTAATTAAGCCTCTAATTTTTGGTAATCCTTATTGTAAGGTAATAAAAGAAAGAAATATCGTCATATCTCGCAAACTTGGATCAGACAGTCTGTCTCCTGCCTCATTCAAATAGTTTCATCTCATATTCAATATTTCTGAAGTTCTAACCATTAATAATCATTGCGATGACTAAACAAAATGTTTAACTATTAACATTTTAAAATTAATTTCGATACTTTTGGAGATTATTTTTGAATGATGCAAGAATTACAATAATAGAATCCGCAAAAATTGCACTTTTTTATGAATGTGGTATTATGAATTCAAATTACGCAAATAATGATCTTGAATAAAAGGCATTTTTATTGTTCTGTAAATAATTGTTAAATCGTTTTTCTATTGAATAATCCTTTAAGTGACTGAATGAACCTTGTGTTTATTATATGGCATTACCTAAATGTGGATACATATACTGTCTACCATCAAATATTATCTGAATTTAAATCCAATTCCTTATGAAATGTAATTTTTCTTCTAATACAAAGCGCAATAGGAATTTTCTCAACTAACAACGTACTTTAGACATTTTAGATATTTTTCAGATATTCAGATTCTCATATTTCGTGTTTTTGATTCAACTTTTCACGTTGATCTGAAAGGAATTTATGTTTCTAATAAGGTTTGCAGAGAACTATCAGTTAAGTTATCGATCTGCGAAAATTCCCATTTAATTATTTTCTATCTGAAGTATCACATATTAATAATTTAAATATAAATGTGATAAATTGATGTAATCACGTATTAGTATTCCATATCAAAATAATTTTTCAAGAAAATTAAATAATTCGATCACGAGAAATTAATTGATTCGTTAATGCGCATTCTTAATAGATAATTAATTATTTCTTGTAACTATACGTTAATTAATTTTAATTTGCAAAACATTTACCCACATAGTTTATTTAGAAAAGGATTCATGATCACATTTCGATATCGATTGGTTGATAAAATATCTAATCAATTCATCTTATTAGCATTTAAATTAGCGAGGTGGGATGCACCTATAATGCAAAAATTTAATGTAATTGCATATATGATGGACAAAATAGGAAGTATTAAACTTTACTGGGTTTTGAAAAATAATGTTCTTTCCCAAATTCTAATATCATTTGGAAAACGCAACGGTTGCATATGTTTTTGAAGGGTATCGGGATATGAAAATGAACTATAAATCTTTTTTCTTTTTTAAAGTCAACTGCGTTTCCGATAATAAAAAATTTAGGAATTCAAAGACACAAACTTGATCAATAGAAAATCTCATGATGGCATCTACAAAAAGGATGATTTATTAAGTTTTTGATTCCTTTATTTAATACAATTTTTGAAAACACAAAAACACCACACTATAACTTATTTATCAAATGATAATCACTTAAAGAATCACCTTTTTCCTTTTTTCAAATTACTTCACAGAAAAAGTAAGAAATTAGGTTTTATGAACACCAAACTCTATAAATGGTAGTTAATCCACACTGTGAAAGGAGATGCTGTCCATTCGCAAATCACCATGAGATCAAACAGCTTTTCTTGACATATACAGCTTAAACGATTATATAAATAAAATTTTGAAACTTTAAATTTATATTTTTTTGTCTTTCTTTTACAAGAACAATAGGATGAAAGATTAAAAACAAAAGACTTTTGATATTCTCAAAGAAAGACTCGAAGTATATTTAAAGTTTGTCATATTATTAATATATTACAATATTACACTAATATTAATATATTAATAATTATATATTAATTATTAATATATTACAATAATTTCTTCCTTTCCGATATAAAAAGTGTCTTAATTTATAAATATGTTTTACTTTTCCATTGGAGTCATTGCATTCTTTTCCATTGTATATTTACCAGTTTTAATTCTAGATGGCAGCACCTGTGTACGCTGGGAGCTGAGAATATGAGATGGAAAGTGCGTTTAGAATGATCGGATGCATTTATTGTTTATGGTGCATTTAATTTCAGCTTAACAAGAATGAAATATTTAAAGAGAGAAAATGTTATTTTAAAATAGGAACTTTAAAAAAAACTATTTTTGTAAATGTATTTTTGATGAAAAGTGGAAAGGATTTTTTTTTGTAACTAGCTTTTCCTACGGTTGTTATATTCGTAAATATAGATATACCTCAAAAATTTATTTTCAATTTAAAGATCAGTAGTAAATGTTGCTAAAACTGCTTTTTTATTCATGTTATATAAGTTTAGTCCCACTATACTTCCATATTGTAGAAAAATTGATTAAGATGATTCACTTAATCAATTTTTTTAAATAACATTTTATCTTGGATATGCTCGTGCCCCCCTAGGGGGGCGTGCCCCACAGGTTGAGAATCACTGCATTACGTTAAAAAAATGTCAAAATAAGATGAATAAAATATATGCTATTTATAATTCAGTACTGAAAAATGTTTTTGTTTCGAAATAATATTTATAAGTGATAGAAAAATAATGTATTAAATTATTTTAATGAATTAATTATTTCATTTCAATGAATTAAATGGACTTCAACGTTATTAAAAAAGTTTATTTTCTTGAAAATATCTTTTTGCTTAGCTACATTACTCTTTTAAAAAGTACACGGCATTTTTGTTATTATTGTTAACTAAGATATTTGTATTTCTTTATTTATTATTTTTATGCAAAAGAAATAAATACTCACTGTTTACTGTAAGAATATTCTTATTTCTCTAAATTCTGGGTTCTAAAATCCAGCGGTTAAACAACACACACATACAAAAAAAAAAATACATTTCGACATATTTTATAATTAACTTATTAAATTAAAACAACTTACTAAATTAAAAACAAATTTAATAATTATAAGTGACTTCCTTGGGCCTGTCTTGCAGAGCAGTTTTTCGATGGTGGGTTTAATATTAGAAATAGACATTCTCAGTTCTTTTTCTATATTTAGCTGATATCTATATTTTGTCTTCAAAGAAGCCACCGCAGAAAATCCAGTTTCACAAAGGTAAGATGTTGAAAATGGTAGTAGAATGTGAAATGCCCTTTTTTTTAGTGCAGAAAACTCATCATCCACACCTGCCATTCAAAGAGTGATTTATTACCAAATTGTCTTTTGGTTTCGCTGCTTGCCGTTAAGTCTATGAAGGTTTCTTCCTCTTCAATTGAGAGTCCTTCGGGAGTATTTTGAAATGGATCCCGCACCCACTTGTAACTTGATGTCAATTTGTCGTCAGCAAGAAAGTACTTTTTAAAATTCTTTGCTAGCATTGCAAACTGATTTTCAATGGTTGCAAAAACCACTTTTATATGTTGTTCTTCAGCCTTGTAAGTTTTAATACAATCATTCAAATTTGCAAGCATTGTTAAG
Organism: Argiope trifasciata; assembly: GCA_026543055.1. Lineage (NCBI taxonomy): Eukaryota > Metazoa > Arthropoda > Arachnida > Araneae > Araneidae > Argiope > Argiope trifasciata. The sequence continues at coordinate 4,487,664 of JAPMOQ010015914.1, forward strand.
TTTTCTGGCTTTAAATTTCTGCTCCACAATTCCAATTTCCTACAAAAAGCATTAACTTTATCTCTCGTATGCAATATATGTGTATTCGCTCCTTGTAGTTGAAGATTCAAGTTATTTAATTTCTCGAATATGTCGACCATGTAGCTCAATTTCATCACAAATAAACTATCGCAAAAATTCTCAGCTTCCGATCTGTTTTCCTCTTCTAGGAAAACGGCGATTTCTTCTCTTAATTCATAAACACGTTGCAAAAATTTCCCTCGTGATAACCAGTTTACCTCGCAATAAAATAGTAACGCTGAATGTACTGCACCCATGTCTTTACAAAGTGCTGGAAAGATTCTTGATTTCAGGTATCTCATTTTTATATAATTTATTATGGTTACAACCGTAGTTAACACATTATTCAAACCAGGACTCATTTCTTTGGAAGGCAAAGCTTCTCTGTGGATCATGCAATGTGTCCAGACGCACTGAGGTGATTTTTGTTTCATAAGTGCTTGAATACTTTGGAACCTTCCGGACATAGAACGAGCCCCATCGGTGCATATTCCGACGCAATTTTTCCATTCTATGTCTGCCTTGTTCATAAAATTATTTAACATAGCTAATAATGCGAGTGCTGTTGCTTCGAGTTCTATTGGTTTGCAGAAAAGTAATTCTTCTACTTCTGACAAATCATCAAAAAATCTAACATAGGCAATGAAATGAGATATTTATTACTGTCTGTTGCCTCATCGAGTTGTATGGAAAACAATTTGTCACACAACTTCGACAAAAGCTGACACTCTACATCTTCAGCTATATCAGCAATTCGACTGGCAATTTCATTTGAAAGAGGTATAGACTGCAATTGTTTTGAAAAACTATCTCCAAACATAATTTATACACGATCAATTGCGGCTGGCAAAATACGCTTTACACCAATGGTGTGAGGCTTTTTACATCTAGCTATTTTATATGAAACTTTGTAAGAGGCAATTAAAGCCTTTTCATTCGCAGACAGTTTTTTAAAACAATGATTTTTGCTTTTCATTTGATTTTATTTTTAATTCGAATAATTCTCTTGGGTTGTTTACGTACTCATTATGAAGTGTTTCCAAATGCCGTTTAAGTTTATTAGGTTTCATGCTGTATGCCGCCAACATTTTTAAGCAAATGATACACAGGGGCCTTTCTTCTTCATTTACTTCAGTACTAGTGAACCCAAAATTTAAGTATTCTTGAGAATATTTTCTTGATTTTATTTTTGGAATCACGCTCGTCTGTGTACTTGTTGATGTTTGTCTATCGTCTAATGCTTGCTTACTCCCGCTTAAAAATTTATCCATGATTCTGCATAAGTCAGCTGCAGTGAATATTTAATACGGTGAATTGCAATTACACGAAAATATGTATAACATACACATTCAGAATATATTCAATAACGATAGAAGGATCGACTCGAATGAGATGGTCTAGAATTGAAATTTTGCGTCATAGAATTTTCTCCTTCTCCCTATGAGAAAACGTTTGTTCACATCTGCCCTTAACTTTTAAGCTGACCAGAACAATCGAAACTTCTCGCGAAACCGTGAGAATGCCCGGCATGGCGGGACGCAAGAACAATAAAAAGGCATAGGATTCTTGCTTTTTCTTGCTGAGGATCGGTGTTGCAAATTTGGAAAGTTTAAAATTAAGGTTGTAGTGTAGGTTTAGCGTCAAAATACTCAAAATACATTTTATTGTATGTGGTGGGGAAAGGGGGGGGGGCGATGAAAATTATGACTGAAAATTGATCCGTGAATACTAAAAGGTTGAGAAACACTGACTTAATGAGATTCTTTTTATTACTTTGATTAGATTTTCCCATTTACTTTATTACTTTATGTAATGCTTAATTTCTTTGCTAAAGCGACGAGATTTCAATTTTATTCATAAAATCATTCTAGTATGGATTAATTATGATAGTGTCTCATGATAAGCTTTGAAAATTATATTTTACAAAATTATAACATAACAGCTTGATTAATTATTGATTTCTTCATTAATATCTATAACAGTTCACAATGGTACATAAATTTGAAATAATAATTTACCAGAAATTCTCATAATTATGTTTCTAAAGTGATAAGTTATGAATCAAGTGCACTGCATCATAAACAATGATTTTGCAATTAAAATTTTTCAAATTTAATTTTGAAAACTATTTTCATTGTTTTTTCAGTGACTATTTTTTTTTCCCTATAAGGCACAACAAATCTTTCTGTTCAATGTTCCCTTCATAAAATATTGTGTTTATTAATTTTTTAAAAAATATTAACTTTCAGCTAAAGACTCCCATTGTTGTTGAATTTCATTAATATGCTGAAGAGGATAATAATATTAGAAATATTATAGATGTAGCTTTTTTAATTATGACATTGCTAATTTAACTTTTGTCTTTAAGGCTACTTGGTAATGTAAAACCAAAGCTGCTTTTTGTGTCTCTAAATGTCCTGGGCTTAGAAATGAAGGTTTAGGATGGTTGTGCCAGTATTTGACATAGAAAGTAATGTGTGGATTATATCTGATTTAAGTGCACTTTCGAAGTATCGTTGTTGTTTTCTTAGAGAAAATAAAAATCAGATTTTGAAATGATGAAATTTTAAAAATATAGTCTGCACTCTTTAATGGTATTAAAGAAAAGATGAAGCAGAAGTTTGCCTTTATTTTCAGGCTTTCACTATTCTGCATGAGATTTATGTTCCGCACGAATATTTGAAATTCTTCACCAATTTGCCATTTTGCTTTTCAAGAACAAGAAATTTCAGAGGCAAATACTAGGAAAGTACAACACACATCATAACTGTCCACAGGAGAAAAAAAATTTGGGGGCTTTTCGGGTCTTATAAAAAATAAATGTTAATGGCAATCTCGTCCTCTAGACTTGAGCTTGAACTTGAACTTTTCTGGACTAGACTTGGAACTCAGTTTGTTTGTGCGTTTTGAACATTACATAATGCCATGTAATTTGATGAATCGAAATGAAATTTAGTTGTATTTTCTATTTGGCATCTGGAAATTTTTTAGAATAATCCTCTAAATGAGTGATTGAAACATTTTTTTTTTGTCTTTCTCTCATAATTTATGAGCAAGTCGTTGAACAAGAATTAATACACAATGTCTTAAAATTAAATATATATATATTTTTACAATATATAAATTTCATTTCTGATCGACAATTTCTCAAATTTATTTAATGTTTGAAAAAATAATTTGAACATATTTTATAGTAATGACTTTAGTTTCCGTTAAACACTAAGCATATTTCCCTATCCGTCTGTATTTATCATTACATGTTTTTGCCAATGTTCAAATTATTTTCTTTAGAAATTATTACTGTTTCGTTTATTCTTATTATTTATACAGATTTTTTAAATGCTTTTTTTTTAAAAAATTGCCTTATAAAGCCTTAAAATTTTTAAATTCATTTTATCTTATTTTTTAAAAATTAAATTTTAATGTGCATAATTAACATATAACAATTATATTATTAGTTTTTATTTTTAATTTGTTGAATAAAATTCTGTTTAAAAATAAACACAATTGAAATATTTTTGAAACATATGCTTACTTGTATGTTCTTTAGCAATCTCGCATTGCATCTTACACCTTGAAAAATCTTTACTTACTGGTTATATAAATTTTGCAATTACTGAATTCTTTTTTAGCTGTTGTTGATATTAAGATGCAGCATTATTACAATTAAGTGTTTTATTATTACGCTCTTTCTGTTATTAAATTTATAACATTAATTGCAATTTTATGGTTAAATCTTCAGTGATCCGACAAACCATTGACAACTTTTCATCTTCAGAAATTTTTTTTTCTTATAGACAGTTTTTCTGTCTTTAAAGACTAGAACATTTTATCTTTCAATTAAGATTTAGCGACAGAATAGCTAAACAATCTTAATTTGAAACTAAACTAAACTAACCAAAATTAAACCAAGATGGTTTGAACTTCAAGACAATTAATATTTTTTTAGAAAGAAACATTAGAGGTTTTCAGAAACACAGTCAGAGTCCAGCCCGTACTTTGAAAGGATTACAATGGAAGATTCATGACCAGAAAATATCGTTTTGAAATATGCCCTAACTTATAAAAAAAGTCCCAATAGATTCTTGAAGATATTCCTTTCAATTTATTTCTTACTCAGTCGTTTTAAAATAAGATACGATATAATAACAGCAAGTGTAGTTATTTAGATGGTTATGGCTCCGGCCTTATTAAATAAACTTGGAATAAATGGCAGTCCTTAATAAAACCCTTGCAACTTAGAAAATGGTACTGAACAGTTTAAAATATTCAGATATTTGAACAAACATGAGGAAAATTTGTGATTTACTCATAGATTGTTTGTGAGTGAATTTGAATTCTTGACATTAGGGCATAGATTATTTTGTTAATAAGACTAATTTTTAAACCCAGCATTCTTTAAAATAAGCTACTGAGTAGCTGAACCAAATAGTCTTTGTCTTCTACTGATATTATTTGTCTTTCAGGTTAAAATTTAATTTTTAAATACACTATTATAAACTTAGAAAATATATGTTTCTCCTTCGGCTAACTTTGAATCCGATTTCATTTATTCGAATTCTTTTGAGCAATAATTAGTTATGGATGAGACTGAAAATCTATTATGAACTAAATGCTGAAAACATGATGAATTATACATGCATTTCGCTTTTTTGCATATTCATAAGCAAATTGACACTAGAGGAGCTGCTCGAACAACTTCTAGTTTCTCTATTTATTCTGTAATTTTTGAGCATAAGAAAAAGCAATCTCTTTGTTTAAATAGAAAAAAAATGATTTATTGTTCTTAAATGCATAAATATTGTAAATGTCTCCTATTTTTCATTTAAATGCAGGTATTCAAACATTGGATAAAACTATAATTTATTTTTAAACTTAGAAATCAGAAAATATATTCCTCCTCTATAAGATTTTTTACAAACAATTTAATTTGGTGTTTATTTTATTTTTATTCATAAAAAACTAAAATTACTGTTTCGATTCATTTTTTTTAATTTTTTTAACTCGTATATCTCTGTTTCGTTGGTGCTTTCCAATTCTATTTTTGCCCAAAAATATAAATATAAAACATTTTGCAAAAAAAAAAAAAAAAAAAAAAAAAACCCTAGGGAATGAGTTTGCTTTTTTCAAATATATAATCATAAGACATTTTACCTGTTTATTACTGAAAACGGTTCCGTCATTCTTAGAGTAATTTTTCTTCTTATTATTCTAGCACTGTATTTTATGGCAAAACACACACAAATAGATCAATAAAATTTTGATTCAGTTACTGTTCGGAATAGCCATAGCAGTTGCTGATGATTGCCGACACGTTTGTGACGACATCACATGTGCAACGGTGACTTCTTTGAACGAAAAAACTCAGAACATGGAACCTACTGCAGAAGTTGCCCTTCTTGGAAGAAAATACTAAGTATGCGTATATTTATGTTCAATATTACCGATTTTTCAGTTTCACATGAAGTTTCCAAATAATGTTGAAAAGACGTAGAAAACTTTAAAATCATATTTCTTATATTTAAATTAATTCTAAATTTGTATTCAAATTTATACTCACTAATAAATTATTCTTTTTATTCTCTATATTCTTTTAATTCTCTTTTTATTCTAAGTAACATAGAGAAAGTGTTGCAAATCTTCAAAAAATTCGAATTCGGAATTTTGATCTGGTTGAGTTTGGAAAACACATTTTTGAAAAATACCTGTCTGTCTATATCAAAGGTTACATTAAAAAAATTTGAGTGAGATGGATGAAATTTGGCATGCGATGTTTGTACCAAATTTGTAGATTTCTGTCAAATTTTGAAGAAACTATTTTTAGAGGCAGTCTTTGTTTCCAAGTTAATAATGTATAATAATATAAATTAATATTTTAACTAGAAAGCAAAAAAAAAAAGAAGCTAGATAAAATTCGGTACACAAATTTAACTTCTAAAGCATAGACATGTATCAAAGGTTGAGCAAAATTCGAAAAAAGATCAGTCAAATTATATTTTCAGACACATATAAAGGCAATAATTGACAATGTAAATACTTAAAATTTGATACAACATTTTGTGTCTCTATTTTAGCTCTGTGTCAAATATTTATCTTAATCGGTTGGGAAAAACTAGTCTAAAACACAAATTCGGTTTTAGGTTACTATTTACCACATACTAGGATTAATTGCCAAAGAAGAAAAGACTCACCAAGAATTATATGATAGATACAGAAATTTTTTAAATTCATGCCAAAGATTAATGATTATTAAATGCCAGTACCATGCAAGGCATTCTCTAAGAAGAGGGGTGGCTATTTTTCTAAAGAAATTTTTAATGAGATATAGGAGTTTCGAAAAATAATTTTGAAATAGATTGTTGGAAAAATAATAAAATTAAATAATAACAACTCAAAATTCTTTATTTACTATGAAATAAACATTTTACACAGTACAATAGTAAAGATTTTCGTTATACCTGTAATTCAAAGTAAAGTAGCATTAGTATGTCTTCTTTTGATGCATATTAGATGACAAATAACTGATATTAGGATTCCAAGAGCTTACTTTTGGCAGAATGCATGTTGAATTAGAGTCATCTGTCAAACGGTTTCTAAGAGAGTCTTTTAAGTGGTTTTTATGCTGTATTAAAAGTAGAGCATCTCATTTTAAGGATTGTTTAATTGAAAAACAATCTAAAAAAGTATCAATATTTTGTAAATAAATTGCTTGCATAGAACAAAGCCGATGGTTTAATTTTGACTTTTTAATGTTTACCGTTTTAATGAAATGGTATTTAATTATCTCTCCTCATACACGTATATGTTGATTATAATGTGAAAATTTTATATTTATTGAATTGTGTGAAAGATAATCAAAATATAATCTAAAATAACATATATTTTGATACATTTTACAGTCCTCAAGTAACATTGCCATGAATTGAAAGTATAAAACCTTTTGTTTACTATTTGTTTAAAAACAGATAGCTTTTACTAATTCGTGAATATTCCTTGGGTACCTCCGTATATAATATGCGAAAAACGATTAAGAACTTATAGTAAAACATACTAAATACCAATGAATTTGTAGTAAACGAGATCAACGATAAATCAAAAACCAAAACATATAAAAAAATTTAAGGAATTTAATAAAGTTTTATTTCAAATACTCTTTTGGGCATTTATTTTCGTTCATGTGATCATTCTGTGGCTTACGACTCAGTTTCAAAAAAGATTTATGAGATTGAAAAAAGTGACGGAAAAAACAAAAAATAACAGTTTGAACTCAGAATAGATTTACTTTAAGAATTTCATCATCATTTTTTTTTTTATTTCTTTTAAATATTTACTATCAAAAAGCCAATGAAATCAGTATATGTACATTATAAGTAATATTCGTAATTTCAGCAACAGGATATAATGTTTTATTTTAGCATCAGTTTCATCAATGTTTTATGTAGCATCAGTAAATATTCTCATCCTTTGAGCACTCTTTAACATCGTCATGAATGTAGTCCAAATAAAATAATTGTTATAATAAATTCTTTTATAAAACAACGTTTGAACAAAAACTCATTTATATAAAAATCATAGACATTTTTGATTAATCCTTATTTTTTACATGTATGAGATTCAGTGTGGCATCTTAGTCCTTTAGCACATCGTACCTTTGGTGATGCTTCCAACACAAAGAGTTCTTTACACGATTCCCCCTTTTCTGAAAAAAGAGCAGCTAAATAAATACGAAATTCAAAATGTATCCAAAATAAAAAGTGAAAGTTCAAATTAATAATTAAAAGTAATAATCTCAATTTTATTCAACTTCATTAGAAATGTAAATATTTTGAAAATATATTCAGAAAGTTCTTTCAAAATAGAGTTACATTATTTTCAACAAGGTTCAAAGCAATACAAGTAACCGTTAAAAGAAATAAACAATAATTTTATTATTGTTAAAAGAAATAATAATTTTATTCCGAAAATAAATAGAAAATTGTTATAAACATTTACTCACATATTATGTTAAGAAAAGAAATCAGTTACCACTAAAAAAACTTTATATGAATTCTTAGAAATATTGAACAAATTTTAAGAAAATTACAATGAATTTGAATTTTAAAGAATAATAAAAACTGTTTAAAAGAAATTTAAACTTCTAATTCAAAATAATGAAACTTGTTAATATTTTTATAATTCATTTATTTTTATTCTGTTGTAAAATTTGTCCTTTATTGTTTAGTAATGATATTGTACACGTACGAAATTATATATTATTGTTTTCATTTGCTCTGCTATGAATAAAGTAATTCAGGCAGGGTAAAACTACAGTTGTAAAATATATTAAAAATCGTACATAAAGTATAATAGGAATTAAAATCACTAAAGTTAAATTTTTTTACTGATTTTAAAGGGGTGTAAAAATATTTTTAATGCTATAATATTCTTCTTAATAAATGACTAAAAATGTTAAAAATGATTCCTTTTTAATTATTTTTGAATTGTGAAAAGTTTTTTCTATGTAAATTCTGTTACGCATTAAATAATTCACAATTACAACACTCTAAAGATTTGTATGATTAGAGAATTTTGTGATATTATTTAAATATGGACATCTCATAATGCATGCCCCAGTTTGAGAATACTCTACCACTTAATGAATTAATTTGCTATTATGTATCCTTTTAGTTAAATGTCAACATATTTATTTTAAAGGAAAATAATATTTAATTATTTTATAAATGTCAAGTTAAAAATTATTAACAATATATTTGTGTTTTAACTACCAAAGCTAAAATTCTTGGGCATTTTCCAAAAAAAAAGGTTTTAAAGGGAGGTTTGTTTAAATTTTACAAAAATTTTTAAAAATAAAGATTTAATTATAAAATGTGCTAGTGTCTATTAATTTTCATTTCGGCAAAGAAAAATTATTAACTGATTAAAAATTGTTTGAGCATGTGTTTATTTTTGTGGCCTCTTTTTTATATAAGAAATAAAATGACAATTTTCATTTGAACACGTGATATATCATCAATTCCTTAAGACAATTTTTACATTTTAAACAAAATATAATTTATTTTAAAATCCGAATTTATAGCACTATGCTAAGCAATTCTAATTAAAATTTTCATTGAAATCAAGATTAAATTTAATGCCTTTCTTCAAAAAAAAAACCCTTAAAAGATTTTATTACCTTTATCAATGATAGACTTGATAATTTTTTTCCTATAAAAATACTTATTCTTTGACTTGCATTTTGACTACAATAATAACACGCACTTAACGCACGTGGAATAAGAAATATTTATGGATTTAGATTTCAAACTGGCAACTCTTTGAATTCAAATATTTCAAATTATTTTTTGAACTTACAATATTAAAAAGTCTAAGCATAATAAATAAAGTCTAAGCATAAAACTACTTACGTAGTATATCGATGCAAACTGGACAACACCCACATAACGATCCATTGCTTTTATATAATTGGTTATGTTTGCAATTTTCTGGTTTGCATTTGACGGTTTCACAATAATTAGGAGTACAAACTACTGCATATGCAATTCCCACAGAAATTAACAGAAGAATGAGACTCTCGAGCATTTTTACTTTTAGTTGGGTGAACTATCTGAAAAGGAATAGAATTGCGGGACATATAATATTTTCTGACCCAAAAATATCTCTTGTGCAATTTTCAATATTGATGAAATATGATACCATATTATTTTATTAAAGCAGAATATCACAAAGACATTTATTACTGTAGAAACAGCAAAAATAAATAAAGAAATAAAAAGTAATTTTTTGTGTGCACATTTTAATATTTTGTGAAAGAAAAATACTAAGTAAATAAAAATGTCAAATTTAGGAAATATGTGTTACTGTTTTAAGAAAGGTTTAATAAATCTTAAAGTTAGTGTTTTCTACCAGTGTTTCTATTCAATGTGAAGATTCCTGGATCGGCGAGTGTTTTTAAGACATTTATATGCCTAATAATGCTGATGAAATGAATTAACTTCACTTCAATGACAGAATATACTTCTTAGAATGATGTATCTTAATATTATACCAAATTCTTCACTTCCATCACTCCCATAGTCATGACAATTGTTATTCAATTACTTTTGAGGCTTTGTAAGGATAGGAATAACTTTTATATGGTTAGATTGATTGACCTTGACTTTTGACTTCAAAATCTCTGAGTAATATGTTATAAGTAAGATTTTTATTTTTAGTGTAAATTTAATGAATTATTTTCACTAAATTAAACAATAATTTTTAGGTTTAATGTTTTGTTTCCTTGGTTTTATTGTAATAACTTATTTTACTACAACATTTTACATACTAATCATTATAAAAATTAGAAACTGAAGATCCAATCTTAATTCTATATTAAGTTAAATTAATGAGGCGTAACAAGACATTTAAAAAAAGTATCTATGCTATGTTGACTCGAACAAATGCTGATTCGATTTACAAAATCTCCAATAAATGTCAATAATTATTTTTGTAAATTCTTCAGCTTACTTTCAAGAATATTTTCTGAAAACATAATTCAAATACAAAAAGAAGTCAAAATGAATATTTAAATTTGAGTTCATTTAACAACATTTAACATTCCAATGATATTAACACTTCGTTTGTAATATTTCTTATATATTATTGTTTCTTTTTATTCATTAAAAATGCAACAAACATATTGTCAATAATAGGAACAGTAGAGGAAATAACTATTTTAACCAATTTCAAAGAATCAATATAAGTAAAAGCATAGTTGTATAGTATTAAAGTATTTTCTCATCAAGGGCGATTTTTAATCATCTTAAGTAAAATTTGAAAGGAAATGATAACACCTTACTTTGTGGAAAAGCCACAACTGATTCAATATGCTTTCAATCTACCATTTATGTTACAGATATACAATTGTCGTAAAATTTCATGTTAGATCAACTGTTCATATCTTGAAGTTTTATTATGCATGGTTATAAATTTGTAGCAAGTTGAACACCAAATTCTGTGAGTGACCACCAAACTATGTATGCTTTTGTAATTTTCTCAGAAAAAGATACAGTCAAAGTAAACTGTCTTTCAATTTTAAATTTCGTACTATTTATTTGAATATTCAATATAAAATTGTTAATATGTCCTGAAGAATAATTGAATCTTATCTTATTGTATTATTTGCTTTAGGAATTAAGCTGGATGTCTTTCTTACGTTTTCGATGTTGCAACAGTCTTAGCTTAAAAAAAATAAGTAAAATAAGGGAAAAAACTATAAAGAATTTCGTTAGATAAAGAGTTTATTTTTGTTTCTCATTAATATTCATGGATATCTTTGATACCACATGCATTGGGCAGAAATTGCTTACAAACAATGAAAAAACACTATTTTTAATAAATAAAAATTTCATCATTTGAATTAAAATGGAGTGTAATTTGTTACATTAAACAGACCTTGAGTTTCAGAATGTTTCTTAAATGCAAAATATCTGGAAATTAAAATCTTTTATATCATCTATTTAACATGAAGTAATATATTTTCTGAAATGTACTTCAAAATTTTAAAACTGCATACATCGAACAAACTATTGTACTTATTTTTGCTTATATTGGGTGACTTTAGATCTCTGTTCGATTAATAGTGAATAATATTTGTTGAACTGCTGTTTTGATTTTTAATTTTTTATTTAAATACAATTAACGATTGTATTTAAATGTGAAACTTTCAATAAACAAAAACTCAGCGATACTTCAGGGAAATAACCATTAGTGATACTAGTTTCACTAATCAATGCTAGAAACCATTTAGGAGTGTTATTACATATACTAGTTAACCTAAACCATGAATAGCAAGAAAAGTTTTAATAATTTTTTTAATTAACCAAAATTAAACCACGATAATTTATTTTACCATTATAAATAAAGTTGTTTTTCAATATTATTTACGGTGCGTTACATTTCTATTCGTCGTTGAAAGGCTAGATACAACTGGCATGAAGATGTAATCTTTTGAGCCTTTTGCAGACTACTTTTTGAATGTTTTGAAAAAAAAATATTTTGTGTATAAAAAATAAATAGAATTAAAAGAATAAAATAAGATTATGTAGTCAGCAAGTGCAATGTGTGATAAAATCTGAAATGAAACGCAATAAACAAAAAAATATTGATTAATAAAGAATTCAATTGTTAAAATAAATGATGTTGAACTCTTATAAAAATTAATAACCTTAAATATGCGTCTAGAATTTTATATTAGAATGGAGTAAAAAAATTATAAAAAAATTATATTAATAATAATTTGTTTGAGTGTTCATTTCTAATAGGACTCAAATATTGGGCATTTTGATTTAATGTAAAAAAAATTGAAAAACTATGAATCAGTAGTTCTGCAAAACTATACTTTGAATCTGTAGTTCTACAGAACTATTGTTTGAATTTGTAGCGCGAGACACTATATTTTGGATTTGTAGTTAAAATGCTAGGATTATATAACAAGATAAAGAAATATCTTCATTTTAAAATAATACAGATTATCTTTTTTGTTAATAATAGCTTCTAAAGCTTCATTTTAGTTGTCTGATGTGAAAAAAATATATTTACAAATCATGCGCTACATCTTGACTTTGCACTAAGCTCCAATATTTTAGAGTTTAGGTGAATTTATTTTTCTAACATTTTACAAACAGTTATATCAGAGTATTTCAAATTATAAAAGGTAATCTCTTTTTAGACAATTAATAAGGATTAAGGATTTTTTCATTTTATTCTGATAAGAGCATGTAATTTTTTTATTTTTAGATGTTTTTTTTTTTAAATTTCTTTTGAAATTATCTAAAATAATCATATTCAAGTGGGTAGCAAATCAAAGTATATTTGCATCCTATTCAATGTATTAAGATATGTTGATTAGGTTTTATCATCAAAAAGATATTCAATTCAAAATTTTTCAAACTAAGTTTTGGTATTATTTTGTGAGAGAAATTAATCTATTGTAAATCATATCTTTTTTCTCATCCTTACACTTTTTCTGCAGATATTTTATTAATTTGACGCATATTTGAATTACTAGAAATAAATTTCAAAATTTCAAAATTTTTATCCAATTTATCAACACAGTGTTGCTTATAGCATTAGTTATTTTGCGAAAGAGCCTTAAATTTTTGCAAAATTCAGACTTTGGGTTATTTTTAGTACCTTAATGTAAATCATCTCTCTTATATTTTGTCTGCTAATCACTATCATAATAAACAAAAATTGTCAGGATGTAGTTTTATTCAATCAATTTGAGTTTGAATAGTTTTTTTAAATGTTGTTTGAATTATGTCTCGTTACTTGAAAAAATAATATGACTTATGATGATGAATTCCATCTTTTATAGTTTAATTACAAACTTTTAAGAAAATTCTGAAGCCACAACCATCTTAAAGTAAAAAAATTTAAATTCTTCTGTTCTATTAAAAATCAATGATAAGTTGTAAATTTTGCTTGGCTTCAAACTTTTTTTTTAATTATTTAGAGATAGACAATGTTGTTTCTTACCATTTTCTATTTGTATTTCCAAACTTTGATAAACTTCATTCTTTTCTAGTGTCGAATACAAGGAATTGGATAAAGAAATATTAAAAAAAGACTTTGAATAGTGAAACAATCCCCATTATATTTTGAAATAACCTATTAAATTTATTTAATAATTTGAATAAATAAAATATCTATCAACAAGGCGAATAAATTTTTATTATTCTTCGAAACCAAAATTTTTTCAGTTACTGTTTTTGTATAGTGTGAAAAGTATTCTGTCACGAAATCTTATATTTCCTCTCAAAATCTTGTTATTTTTTCACTGCAGAATGGTGAACATCCTTTCATACTTTTCAACATAATCTAAGTGAATTTATCAGTAGAAGGGCAACTTTGAATTAAATTTTAAAATTTTACCTTTTTTGAAATGTTTTTCAAAAAAAATATTAAAAATCAGTTATACCTGTCCTCAGGGTAAGATGAGCAGCATCGACAAAGATGCCCTTTTTCATTATACAGTTGATCAGATCTGCATGTTTCTGAGTTGTAATCCACTCCTATGCAGTATTTTGGAAGGCACGTTAGAGTTCTTACTGCAATCACAACTCCAGTCAACAGAAAGATAAGGATACTGCTCTTTTCTTCACTTACGTGTTAAAATTCTGAAAAGAAATAAGAAATCAGCCCTGAACTTTTTTATTCCGAATTTTATTTTTATGAATTTTTCAATAACATAATTATAAAAGACAGTATTTATTCTTGCATTTTCGTTTTGTAAGAACAGTAACAGTATTTCATCAAAATGTGTTTACTTAAAAAATATATACATAGTTTATATTGTAAATTTGCATAACAGAAAAAAGGGTGAAACAAAAATTAAAAGCATTTAGTTCTTCTTTTATTTATTTTCATTTCATTAAAAGGTTCGAAAATTATCAAGCCAATATAATTGGCATATAAAACTCATAAAAATTAAAATTCTTATTACTTTTATATTGAATATGTTGAATTGCTGGCGCCTTGGCTTAAGGGTAGCTCGTCTTCTCCATGAACTGGGTATCCTGGACTCGAGTTTTGGTTAGGGAATGGTTGTTCTTCTTCCCTCTTAAAAAGGGTCGCGCAAGTGAATGTGATGCATGAGTAGTTAAGTGGTACTCTTGGTCCTAGATGGCGTAACTGAAAAACAAGAGAGGTAAAAACTTCAGCTTAAATTCGCTTAGTCAAGCGGGCTTGTCCATGACAAGTGCCACAAGAAGCAAAAACAATATACTAAATTGACTTTAAAATGCGTTTTTAAAGTTTCAAACAATGAGTTACATATAAGGCAAATTATTAGGAAAAATTAAGTAACCACTAATTTTGTAAAAAAAGATATTTGTTTCTTTCACGTATTAATCATTCATTAATCGTTTTATCATCAACTTATGTCATTTTTCATTATATGTTTTTTTGTGGTAAGAAATGTGAAGCATTTTACAGTGTGCAAAAGTAAAACTGAAATAATGTATGAAAACTTAGAGTGAGAGAAATTTATAAAAGTATTTCTAATTTTTTTCAAAACAAAAGAAAGAAAAAAAAAGTCAAGCTTTTTATTGTATTGCTATTTTTACCATTTCCTGAAGGATTTCGGCATTGTTCATTTGGACGTTCGCTGGATTATTATGACAGTTGTTAAAGATATCCATCTCCCCATATTTATTTATATATATTTCAAGAGCACATTGTCATTAAACGGGCAAGTTAAGGTTAATAATATTTAACATTATATTTAAAGACAGTGGGAAATAGGGAAATTTAAATATTTGTCAAAATTAAATATTTGCTAAAGTAATATTTGTATTAATATTTCTTTAATATTTGTATAAATATTTGCTTTACTTAAAAGATCATTATGACCAATATGAAAAATCATACAGCAGACCTCCAACCCACTAGTAGGCACACGGATTAATCTTGAAGACTGAATGACCAGACTGCCTCAACAGCAACAATGGTGGGAACTGCGGTTAAGTCTTAATGGTCATCACTGGCCTCATTACAACCCTCTCCGTATGCAGTAGGTCCCGTCATCGAGGGAGTGCCAGTGCCCCTACTTATTATTGTACCCTCCGGGGTCGCGAGATCCAACCACCATTCGAAAGCATCTCATCCCCATTTCGAGGTGTCCCCCGGTTGGACTAATATGAACAATTTTTTACTGAACACTTTCGAACGCAGCTGTCCAAAAAGAGCAAGTAACCTAGTAATTGTTTAATGACAATAAAATTGATCATAACATATGAAAATGAGTTTTAATGTATCCTAAATAAGGCTAGTTATTTGTAGGGTGTCCCAAAGGTAGTGTAAGATTTGAATTTGCCACTATCTGTGTTGTAAAGTGTTGGAAATACTATTGAAATACATTGGAGAGTTGATAGTTTAGTGTCAGTAAAAATAGAGCATTACATGATAGAACAACTTGTTAATACAAGATTTGAATAAAACAGGAATGTTTTTTCTTTAAATTGTTATATTTTTATTACGCCCTAAAGTGCACAGGATAAGATTATGTGTGGAATAATACACTGGGCAAAAGATTCGAAAGAATTGCTGCCACATGCACATTCTTTCATAGAAATTTTCCATGACCATTTTGCACAAATGCTGCCAAAGTTGGTTGATGCAGCGTTAAATTTCCTTCTTCACTACGCGCTTGTTTGTGGGCTTATTAGCATATACATTTGACTTCAAATAATCTCACAAAAAGAAATTTAACGATGTTAAATCATAGGGGAGGGCAATTCTCAAATTTCCGAACTGTTGTCATAAGATGTTCGTTATTTTTGAAATGCTGTTCAACAATAAAAATACGTCGTCCCATCTTGAACCCTCCATTTTTACTAACTTTAAATTATCAGCTGTCTGCTGTTTTTTAAAGTGTTGCCAACAATTTACAGCATGAATGGCGCTAATTCAAATCTTGCTTTAATTTTAGGACACCCTTTAGATAGTATTCTATAGTCTGAAAATTGAAGATATAGAAATGGATTTTAATTTTATTTTTATATGTTTGCAATAAATTTTTCCTGTGAAATTATATACTTTTAATATAATTCTTGAATTCATTAAATGGATCACTTATGGACTTAAATAGACTTAAATGGATCAAAAGTGTTCTACTTTAAAATATGATATTAAAAATTCAGATTTAATAATTTTCATCATTTCTTTCACTTGATACAGTGACTTTAAACAAAGACAATCATGAGCCTTAATGATTTAAATAAATAAACCGTTCACTTTTATTAAGTTCATCTGATCAGAATACCATTTTTGTTACTGATCAGAACTCCATTTTATTCTTTTTAATAAAGCAATCCTATATGATGTAACATTTGAAGTTGAAATAGCTTATAACTTTTTATTGCACATTAAAGGATAATTTATAGATCTAGAGAGAGTTAGAGGCAATTTCAAGACTACATCAAAAATTATATAAAAAGGCTAGTTAACGAGAAAAACTATTTATTGACATGAATGGAGAGTAATAAAGAGAATATCACTCCATTATGGCAGAGGTATAACCATATACCTACACACAAGGGTACAGCTATACTGTCTAGATTATGGTTATGGTAATTTCATGGTTAATTTGGGGGATTTTAACTCTACTTGTTGCCTCATATTGATTTATTTAGGAATAATATGCCACTCGCTGAAATTCTGCAGAAGTGGCTATTCTTCATCTATAATGATTTCATTTAACTAGGCTCTTTCATTCCATTTATCAAATTAATTTTTAACTAATTATGATAAATTACAATATTATTGACCAAATGAATTAAAAGATTCAAATTATACAAAAACTAATCATATTAAAAATAATTTCATCAATTTTATATTAAAATGAAGATTTAATGTATGGAAAATTATAAAATGAGAATATACTATTCACGTAAAATTTGTTACTATTTTCTGGAGTTCAATTGTGAAAATAATTTTGAAGTTGCTGGTTTTAAATGCATCATGAACTTATCTTGAAAACATCAAAAATAGGGCAAACCACTGTATCAGTTTTGTAAAAATGTTTTTTTGAGTTATGAAATTTAAATATTAAATAATTTAGAAATACATTTAAATTTCTCAATAGACTAGAATAAAGTCTCTAGGATTTATATAATGGCGAAGAATGGAAGCTTTCTAAAATAAAATTAAGTTTTAAATTGTCAGTTTCTTTGAAGCTTTATTTAAATTTCTTTCTTCAGATAAATAGTAAAAATTCAATAATTCAAACAATGTAAAGCTTGAGTTTCTATAGGTTTGGAGGTTAGAAAACAAAACATTTCATCAATCATTTTCAAACACATTTCACATTTTCAAAATCTGAAGCTTATTTACAACAATAAAAATTATTGCCAAACATTTGCAAAAATCTTATAAAAGTACAATATTTTCAAGTTTAAAAATAAATCTTTGACTCTTTGCCAATAATGATAATAGAAAATAACATCTCGACATGAACGTCATCATAAAAACAAGTGAAGGCAACGCAATTCTTCATTGGCAGTCAAATTATGAAACTATAAATGGAAGTATCTCTTATTTTAAAATATTGGCCTTATCAGCTGTACAACGATTGGTTCACTTTATATGCCTTGATTGGCATTTATTGGAAACTTGTCTCTGTAGCCATGACTCCATCTGCGTTTATTTGTTTTATATGTATATAAGAAAAGGCATAAACCGTATATTTTTAATTCGTATACGATTTACGAATTTATATTTTCAGTTTTGTGAGAAGATTCTGAACCCTAAGATCCTTATCCTTATTCTTATTCATAGACTTAAATAATTAATTACGATTCTAGAGTTTTGGGTCAAATGATATTATTGGAACTTACGATATATATAAATTTATATCTTATTATAACTCCAATCCGATTTTGGAAGCTGTTTATTAGTAAGAATGCTTGATCTTTCATATTTTTGGTGTAGCCATATGTTACGGCTAATCGGGAGTCTTATTAACAATAATTATAAAATTCACTTTGCAGTCGAACAAATGATTTTAATCAAGATATACAGCCCACTAAATTAAAAAGGTTCAAATACATATAGTTAACTTTTATCGTATGGAATATATCTAAAGATTGCATGAAGGTCAAAACCTAGACTTCCTAAATATATGCTAACTATTCTAGAGTCTGACAACTTTTATTTCGATTTGAGAGAAATATAAATTTTCCAGGTTAACAATGTTAACTTTAAAAGGTATATTTTTAAGTTTTAGCTTAGGAGATTTCAATTTTATGAACAAACGATCTAAAAGGTTCTTTGGTTTTAAACACTAAATATTTCCTTGTTTTTGACATGTTTGTAATTACATACTCAATTGTCTCAATATCAACTATTACTTAAAATGGAATATCAATAATTACAAAATTTAGTGAATATATTTTATTAATTAAGTAAGCAAATAAAATTAAAGTGCAATATTCTCTCAGTGGAAGGTTAATACGCTAGAAAATATTTTAATCACATTTTTCTAAAGATAAAATATGGCTGTTCTAATATTTTTAATTCCATAAAGATTTTGAAATCGATATTCACACCCACAATATTTTAGGACATATGATATTTATTCTTTATTATTTCAGACAATATTCACACCCCAGTGACTGGATTTTTATCTCTGATGATATTAAAATAATGGCTAGCTGGTGAATGATAAACTTTTAACAATAAGTGTTCACAATAAAAATGATAATGGTCTGGATATTATGATGGTTGAAGAGAAGACAAATGTCTGTATTTCGAAAAAGAGAAAAATAGGAAACAATGCCCATTTATTCCTTTTAAATAAATTACTGCCGGTTAGGTAACATTTATAATAATAATAATGCAAATAAGATGTAAAATTTATAATAATATTGAATTATAAAATTTATAATTCAATAAAAAATTACAAATGTATGTGGTGGAATAAACCTTATTAAATAAACAAAAACTGTCATTTAAAAAAAGTGTGATAAAACAATTAAAGTATTAAAAATTTCAGAATGCTAAAACTGAGAAAAAAAATTAAGTGGTAAAAGAAATTTAAAATAAAAAAATGGTTTCCAAAAGCAAATTACTGCTCATCCATATTAAAATGTGTGTATAATCTATACTTATAATAAAGCTCAATGTGTGTGCGTGCGTGTGTGTGTTGGCGCTCTACAGGCCATACCGTTGGACCTACAACTACCAAATTTGGTACATGTATACCTTGGAAGTCGGGAATGTGCACCTCGGAGCCCTTTTTTTCGAATTTTTAATTAGAATTTGAATTGATTAAAATTTAAGTGAAATTTCGACGTTTTTCCGCTGTAACTTCCGAAAATATTATTGCACAAACAAGATTTTTATATCAATTTAAAGATTAAAAAAATTAGCTTTCTAATGGTATCAGTGTTTTAATGTATAACTTAAGCCTCTATTTTTGACGAATTTTTAAAGAAATATTTTAACCATGTTTTTTAGCACGTGACTGGATAAAATAAAAGAATGCCGGAAGTTCGAATAAAAAAAACTACCATCGCCAAATAAATCTAAAGAAATGCACTTTTAGCACTGACTGGATAAAAAAAGAAATATAAAATGCGATATTTTCTAAAAAAATAAATGCAAAGCAAAGGATTCTATGATCGTTTGCAATATCCAAACAATTAATCCAATAAATCTTTTTATTTACGGTAAACCTGATTGAATTTAGACAGGATATGCATTGAAATCCCGACCTAATGGCATATTTCTATAATCGTTTGCTATATCTGTATCATTAATTCACTAATTTTTCTCCCTTTCTTTAAAAAAACATATTTAATATTTTGGAAACATCACCGAAAAAAATATTTTTAATATTTTGGAAGCATAATCGATAATTAAAATTGACTGATTTATAAAATTAATGAATATTATTAGGAAAAAGTATTCTTTTTGAACTTTCCGTCCATCATCTTAAAGAAAATATTAATTTCAGGCCCATCAATGCCCGGAATTACTTCATGGCTAATGAATATATGATTAAATTGAAAATTTTAGAGCGCATTACTCATGGCGAACCAGCTGGACGCCAAAGGCGGCTAGTACGAAATAAAAGCAAAAGTAAAAATGTATGAAGAAAATCCTCTAATTTTAATGCTATAGTATAGGAGAAATAGTTGTGATTAAACAATCAAATAGATTACATATTATAAGAAAACTCAATTAATATTAATTTTAAATAGTACTAAGGCAATGGTCCAAAAGCCAAAAGTTTTGCTCCATCTCTTCACTTTGCAAGGAATTTATCATTTTTGGAGACAAAAATTAAGCAAGAAAAATTCTGGGAAATGATGCAATCTTTGCTAAGAACCGATGTCAGAGGATTCTTCTAGAAAATTCCATGAACCATTATTCCTTTCATAGATAGCCAATGAGGAACCCAAATGGTTTAATCGGTTTATTGAATGAGTACTTAAGTTATGAGGTGTGGGTAGCTAATATTTTTAGTAATAAGTAATTTGTTGTTGCATGTGATGTTTATTTTTGCAAGTGCTGTCCTTTATGTACGTCCGGTTTGCATTTTTGTTTCATGTGCTTCATATTTTCGGGAATATTTATGGAATAAAGATCATTTTCCTTCCTTCAGCTTATGATTTGGACAATTTGGATCTAGTAAATTTTTTACTTCCTTTGATTGATTATTATTATGGCTGTTTAAAGAAAGCTTTAAAAATTTATATTAAAAATACTTGCTTTTTCTAGATATAAATTTTTATTGACCTTCTTTTAGTTTTTTCTTTCTCTTTTTTTTTCTTTGTTATGACAATTCAGCAAATATTAGTATACAGCATAATACAATTCTATAGGAAGATTTCCTCTAAAGATTTATATATTAAATTTGTAATTAACTGTAATATTGAAATAATAAGCATTAATTGAGATATACTGCAATGTTCTGAAATATTTTTTTACTGGCCCATGCATTATGTTTATATATGTTTTAAAGCAATACATTTAATTATGAAATACATATTATATGTTTTAAGGCAATAAATATAAGTGATTTTTGTCGTAGATTTACTGAGCAAGAATGTTTAGAAACACTACATTAAAAAATAAATATTAAGATATTTTTACCGACATTTTTCTATTATTTATTACTATAAGAAAATTATCTACGGATAGTTGCTTGGAACAGATCGAGGTCCGATTTATATGTTTGATGAATAAAATGAATAAAAAAACATTATTTTCCCCCCTTTTTTGATTTACTTGGTATTTCATTTGATATCAAGCTATTTAAAAAAAGCAGAAGAAAATAATTAAAAATTTGAAATTTACTCAATTCTTTAAAAAAGGAATAAAATATTAACTTTGGTACTTTTACTGTTCTACTTAAGTAATTAAATGCATTGACGGTCGAAATTATTTTTAGATAAAAAATTGTCAAATGGTGAAAAGTATGTTCAATATAAAATTTCTCTATGTATGGCCATCATATGCTCTCTGTAGATACTTTGTGACATCTTAAATTTCTCTTGTAAATTTCTAAAAATTCTATAATTCTAATTTTATTTTTTCTATAAATTTCGTTTCATAAATTTCTAAATACTCTCTTAAATTTATAGCATGATAGGTATACAGGCATCAATATAAACTTATATAAATCAATAATATGAGTTGTTATAAAATATTACTAAAATAATTTTAAAATTTATTAAAATTAAACATAAATATATAGAATTATTGTAATTAAGTGTAATTAATATGATGTATCAAAGAAGTTGATGTAGTTATGTGATCTGAAGTTAACCAGAGGAAACTTTTGAAAAATGTCTTCTACTTTTGTATTTGTTATAGAAGAAAATATGTATATAATTTGTTAGCTTACACTTTTTGTTTTTTGCAATCAAACGTTTTGGAATCTTTTTCCAAGTGTAGTGTAGTTATGGATAATGTGCAAAAAGCATTATCAAATTAAAATAATAATAACAGTAATCAAAAATATGAAAATCTCTAATTTTTCACATGTAAATTTATGGAGTATGGATGAATTTTTGCATTGGGCCAGAACAATATTTTGATAACTGTTTATTTCTCTTTTATATATCAATAAATCATTGGGGCAATATTGCCTTTATATCCTGATTCCTTTCAGGTGCAATATAGATATTCGTTTGCTGTTGTTTACATAAGTAACGTCTTTATTCTTTCTTTCTTTCTTTTTTTTTAACATTCGACCTTTTACAAAATTCAAAGGCGCACTTTCAAGATCCCTTTATTTAAACAGCTTTTCAAGCATTAATCATTCAATAAGTGTAGCTATTAGTATTTTTATTTGTAATTTATTTTAATGTACACATGTTTCAGTTTCATAAGTTTTGCCATATAATCTGAAATAGCAAATGATCTCACATTCAAGCAAAGTGAAAACAACATTCAACAAAGTTTATGACTAGGCATTTATATATGTTATGTATAAGAATGACATTTTAAGTATTTTGTATTTATAGTTTTATTATTTATTGAAATTAGTATAAAATATTGAAAGAATACAACATGTAATGGAGATAAAACCGAAAGTTAACCAAAACATGTTTATTTTTGCTCAAAACAAAATTTAAATCACTGACATTATATCATCAAAATTCTTATAAAGTCGCATTTTTGTGATTATATATGTTTCAATGCAATGAAGTTAAGGTATACAAATAACGAATTTCCTATTCAATAAGGAAATTGATAGATATCGATGTATATATCCTTTTGAACTGTACTGACTTTTGTTTTATATTAAGTTTCTATTAATTGCATTAATTTTTAATATTAAGCAGTGTGATCACATTTTAATTGTATTGTAAATTCAGTGTTAAATCCTTTAAAAATATTATTCAGTGAAATGGACTTTCGAATATTTTTTAGGTCACAACAACAATTTTATGATTTTATTTTACTTAATTTTATCCTTATATATTTAATACCAACTCTTCTCACCTTTAACAACAATGATTTAAGCAAGAAAAAAAATTGTTATTTATATCTTATGAATAAGAATTCCTTATTAAAAAGATCTGTATGTTGTATGTTGATTCACCAGGTTTTTTTTTTTTGTTTTTGAAATGAATGAAACGATTTTGCAAAAATATCGAAAATTGTTCTTTTAAAGATTTTTTTTTAAAAATTTGTATTTCAAGTCAGCCAAGAATTGGAAAAAATTAATTTAAATCTTTCATATCTTTGGCATAAAAATTTGCTGAAAAATTATTTTAATTTATAATGATTTATGAAAAATAATTGTGTTTGCAAACTGAAAGAAACGAAAAGTATAAATATAATTTTGTACACCAATGGAGTTCAATGATATTCTGGATAATCACAAACATTTCAATCAAGTTTTAAAATCACATGTTATTTTTCATGTCTTTATGTGAATCCAGATTACAGTAGAGATTCAACGAACTGAATGACTGTGAAACTAAAATCTAAGACTACAGAGAAAGTAAATTTATTTTACTATTCGTAAACAGAGTAATTGGGCAGTAATCTTCTCAATTTTAAACAATATAGAAATAAATTTTTCCTTTTGTATCCTTTCTTTTTCAAAAGTTTCTTTTATACTCAATAACAAAAAAAATTTGGAGTGTAGTGTGGAAATAAAATTATAATTATTTGGAGACGATTGATTTAAGTTACGTAAAAAAAAATCTTTATTTGTTATATATAATATATGTGATTCTTTGATGTTGTTTTTCATTGATACATAAAATCTTACACTGAAGACTGACAGTAGCAAATGTCAGTTTATGTCAGTACGAATTTATCAGATTTTGTGATAAATTGTTTAACTGCTTACATTTATCAGATTATCTACGTTATCGCTTGTACACATTTAAATCCAATAAGAATCAATATTGCCTATTTTTCATCATTAAATATAACCATTTATGTGAATTCTATTCCTTTTTTTGAAGTTGAAATTGGAGTATATATAATCAATCCAATACAACAGAGTGACATTTTGAAAGAAATTTGGATTTTAAACAACGTAATTTCATTTTTAATAAGAAAGAATTTCTCCGATAGATGGACAAATTACATTCGACATCATTATCATTTTTTTCTTTTAATTAAATGATTACTTAAATTAAAATTGAGTTTGAACTTTTTGTAAACCTTTAACGATCAAGCACTCTTTGTATTGCATAATGTGCATTTATAATATATTTATATTTAAATATCAAAGATAATTTTTATTTAAGAAAAAAGTCAAAAGATTTTAAATGAATTTGATGTCAATGGGACACTGATAATCAACTACTGTCACTTGAAAGTGTATGAAAATGATATTTCAGTATATTATATGTTGTTTATAGGTAGATACTGTAGATTTGGTGTATCAACAGAAAAATAATTTTCAAAAATTTCTAGTTTGAAAATGAACTAAAAAATCATTATCTCTGTTGAAAAACTTATTTATTGAAAGTTATAAAGAGATTTAATTTATTTATATGTATAATCTTCATATGATATGAAGAATATAAATGAATTAAAAATGACTTTTGTTCATTATTTACTCCCCTTGGAGATTACATATTTCTACAGAAATATTGGTTACATGCAATTTTTTTTTAAATCGTTTAGATAAAATTTCATGACAAATATTGTATCAGATTGCAGCTATTAAAGCGGTGTTATCTTAATAATCTTACACAGCTATTCAATGTATATACGAATTTTTCTAATGTGAAATATTTCGCCAACATCGTAACGATATTATTTCCAGTCCGTCACTTAATTTATTTAGCTCCATCACTTAATTTTTTTACTTGTCTTATAAACTACATTTATATTAAATCGAATTCTTTTTTTAACTTTCAACAATAAAAGGAAACCACACGAAAAGTTTTTATGAAAAAATAAATTGATTTCCCATTTAATCATAACAATGAACATACTTATGAAATATAATTAAAATTAGCTTAAAAGTCAATTAAAATTAGGCTAAGAAATTTTACAACTAAACTGGCATCATAGAACAAGATTTTTTTAGTTTTAAAGTGATGTAAAAATCCTTATCATTCGAGAATGTTTTCGGAAATTATGGAGGAAAAGTATCAAAACTTTTCTTAATATTGTGATGAATTAAAATTGCAATTAAAAATTTAAATAATTGTTCCAAGGTGCAGATTTCCTCCATCCTAAGTATATCTAATTTGGAAGATCTAGATATAAACTGTTTTCATACACACATATACACAAATAAGGATAGATTTAAACTTTAAAAAAAAACTGTCTTCATCAAATGATTTAAAGTGATGAATATTTTTCAACTGCTTTAATTCATATTTTCTCAACTTAAAAAATTACTTGACTTAATGTATTATTTACTTTAAAAAATCAGCCTTCTATACATCTTTAATTATGATTCACAGTATAGCTTACATTTTTATTATTTTCTTATTGCGAAGACAAATGTTTTTTATAGTGAAAAAGAAGTGTGTATTTTGAACTGTATCAATAAAATAATATAATTTAAGTCGGTTAATTTCATAGAAATTTTGCATTAAAAAATCACTTTGCTAATGTTTTATTAATTGTATAGTTAAAAAAAATCTCTTTTTTTACACCCTGGGAATAAAATTATGACGAATTTAAATATAAAAAATTGTTAGGTGCTTGAGTTAAATAGATATTAGCCTAATTGATAAAAGCCTTAATGAATAGAAAAATGAGCTGCAAAACCAAATAAACAATATTTTATTTTGTCATATTAAATTTTATTACAAAAATTCATCTAATACTAACTTTCTAACATACCCGTGAGACACACAAAATATATCTTGAAAGATGCTTACACAATAAAATACTATTCGACTTACTTTTTCTCACACCATCAGCTTATAATAATGACGATATGAGCATGTTACTTTCATCTGATGTGAATTGATAATTTGAAATAATTTCTTTTCACATAATGTGTATTTTGTAATACTTTATACATAAAAAATTGCTTTATCATCATTCTATATTTATAAATAATTATCAAATCTTACATAGAACTTCAAAACATCTCAAAAATATTTAAATCATTTTCTAAGATTGTGAAATGATAAAATGTTTTTTTCGATACAAATGAAATTCAAAATTCTGTGTATGTATTTGAAAATCGAAAATTTTATAATGAGATAATATTATATTATCACCACAACTATTCCCTTGTACAAAACTGCATCCATTTGAAAATAAGCTCAAATTAAATAAAGAAAAAAATAAGCTCTTTTTTATATCAATTTGCAGTAATTTAACACATAAACGCATAATAAATTTTATTTTATTTCTCAATTTTGAATTAACAATATGTATTCTTTAACTTTAATGCCTATTTTTATTTAACATTGCATTTTCAAATTAACAAACAATACTGCATTTCAGTTTAGTTTAGTTATATTAACGTTCCGTTTAAAGCAACACGAGGGCTATTTTGGGACGGACCTCGTAATTTTGAACCAGGATCAGATGACGAGGACGACACCTGAACTGGCACCCCCTCTCCACACCACACCACACCAGCGGGAGGACGTTTAGCCTGACAGATTTAACGTGCAAGAGACCCCCTCACACGACGATTCTTCGGTGGAATAGAGTCTCGAACCTGAAACCCTCCGGTTCCGAAGCCGAGACCTTACCACCAGGCCACCACGGCCCCAATACTGCATTTTATATTTATCTAGAAATAATGTAAAATAAATTGATACGTCATAAAGAAAATTTAAAATACAAAATTATAAACAGATTCAAAATTCAAAAGTGATTTATTTCACTTAATACTCATGAACATAAAACATAAATGATAGCTTACTCAACGTTAGTTAATATTTTGTAGAGTTTAGTTAGTTTACTCAATAATAATTATCTCATTAATAGTGTGCTTAACTCCAGCAAATATTAAAATAAATAACATTAAAAACTGTTAAGCTATACACACAGTTACATTAAATTAAATATGTATCACACTGATTACCACACTGATGCTCGGTAAAAATTACGATTCAATTGAATTCAAAATCCCATTTTAAAGATCAAAATGACATTAAACTTTTAATATTACAAATTTCTTCAAATAAGTTCTTGGAAAAATTGTTGAATTGAGTTTGCAATACAGTATTTTCCCTTAATGTTTCATGACACTAATTTTAATTTCAATAAATGAAAAATGCTTTTTAAAATATTTTATAATTTTAGTTTTTCGACGAAAGTTTATCAAATTATAATTACAACAGAATTGTAAAACACAGCAACAAATAATATTGTGTTTCTATATTAAAAATTAAACAGTTTATGAACTAGAAATAGAAATATCAATTCAAAATTTTCATTAAAATTTATGTACTTTAATGAAAGTGTACATATAAAACTGTTTAAGATGAATGAAAATCAACAAAAAATTTGGCAACTAGCACATTCGTTACAAAAGAAGGCATTTAATGAGTCAAGCAGTAGAATTTATTTAGAGAAATAAACATATTTTTAATGTTTCATTATATAATGAGATTAATTTATAATTGATACTTATTTTTGTAAACATGTTAAAAAAGTATGGAATTCTGGAACTCAACAATATTTCATTGCTGGATTAAGTTATTTCTTAAATTTTTAAGACTATAAATTTAACCACGTGTAATTTTTTTATCAACGAATTGCATGTAGCTTACAAACTTAAAATATTTTTTTTTCATTTTTAATCAATATTTAACTGACAATTATTGTCCTATTTCAAGATCCTTTTTAATAACATTGATTTTAAAAGCTTATTTAAAACTCTACTTTTATCACATAGAATCAAAGTATTTTGCAATGCATTATTAGCAGCTTTTACTGCTTTTGTTTTAAAAACTTTGCTGAGCTTATTACATGCGTTCGAAAGTGGGCAGAAATCTCTTCCAATCAGTTTTTTTGTTCTGGAAATTTGATACGCCAGCAATCGGCAATTTTCTGCTTGAAATTTACTTCTCTTGTTAGAATATTTCAGGTATTCTACACCTAACTGTTCTTTTCCATTCTTTAGGAATACAGGTTTAATCTTTGTTTTTAGCAGAAAAAACTTATGAAAGGATGAAAGTCCGTTCAATAGCCTATCTGCTACCATTTTTTTATGTACTATCTCTGCATCGATGTATCTTTCAGTTGAACGCAATTCTTCCATAATAGGTTGGTATTTTGGGTCCTCTATGGTCATCAATACCAGAGGAGTAGACTTACTTAAATTAAAAACAGTAGAACTAGCAGTCATGTGCGCTCTGAGCATGGCATGTCTGATATTCAAGCCACCCTTGCACCTTTTGAAATCTTTTTTGCCATTGTATTTCTTGTCTTCAATTTTGTCCGAACGGCATCGGTGCAGAACTAGCTCACCCAGGTCATCAGCAAACGGAAACACTGTTTTCTCACCATAACGTATACAAGTAGAGATGCATTTACAAGGATTACAGGTTGTCATATATCTGTTATAAGATTTTCCATAAAAATCAATTAATAAATTTTTTTTAAAGTATCAATAATATGAAAATAAAATTTAAAAATCTTAAAACTGGATTACAAGTAGAAACAGGATATGAAATAAAGTATATTTACAACATTTCTTTAAAAAAAGTTATAAACATTCATGTCCCGTAATAAAATTTATTCTTGCAATAAATAAGTTAAAGTGGAAACATAATTTGCATACATCTATTATACAATAATATTATTTTGAAAAAGTAAAATCAAGTATGTTATGATATTATTTCTGTTATTAAAATGACATAAACAAACTTGTTTAGCAGGCTCTATGTGAATACAGTTAGATAGATGTAGACACATAGAAATATATATTATACTGAATCCTGATATTAAATTACATACATAAAAAAGAATATATATTTGGGCCCATTTAGATGCTCCTTAAGTAACAAATATTACTTCCTTAAAGTAAGTATTTATGCCTTAAGGTATCCTTTAAAGTGTGAAAATGTGCAACTTGG
Organism: Argiope trifasciata; assembly: GCA_026543055.1. NCBI lineage: Eukaryota > Metazoa > Arthropoda > Arachnida > Araneae > Araneidae > Argiope > Argiope trifasciata. The sequence continues at coordinate 4,517,243 of JAPMOQ010015914.1, forward strand.
AGATATTTAACATAGTTTTTAATTAATAAAATATTAAGGTGCACTTTTATAGCTTTCAGAAATTTTATAATACAGATGAGTTTTTATACCATACAAAAATTTAAATAATATTCTTTATAATAAAAATGTATCTGTCATGAAATTTTGTTTGGAAATGAAATAAGTTATTATGATATTTTGCTATATTTCAAACAATATCTTTCATTATATTGATTAATTTCAAATCGTTGCAAATATGTGTAACATTTCAGAGTTTATTATATATTTCAAGTAATTAAGAAAAATGTATAACTTGCGTTTATATTTTCATGATAGAAATGACAGTAATTGGCATCTGATACAGATAGAAAAGAAGATAAATTACTAATACAGATATTCTAAATTTAACAACTTCAAATTACAAATGATTAAACTATTTGATTTATCTAGCATTAAATAATACGGTATTCAAAAAGAGATTATAAAAAAGGAGCAAGTCCGTACCACAATTTATTAGAATATTAAATATCAAGAGCTAAACGTTAAAATAAAAAAAAATGGTTTTATAACATTGCAAGATTCTCATTATGTTATTTTTTCTATTTTCATACGTGACGTTAAGGTAATTAAAACTTTCTAGCACCATCAGATAAATTTATGAGGGAAAAAATGTAAAAAGCCTTCGTAGCTTAAATACAAATTATAATAAATGCATTATTATATTTTCTATAACTATTATTTCAAATTCAAAGTCGTTTATAACAAATTGGAATAGTTAATACTCCTATTATACTTTTGTATATAAATAAATAAATCTTGAGATTAACAATAACTTGGGTTTATTTATCAATATTAAACAATTTGAAAAATAGAATAAATAAAATGAATATGCTTATATTATTATTTTATTGATCCTTTTTCAATGACTACATTTTAATGAATATGCATGACTTTTAATTTTATGCTTCAATCTATGAATGATTGTTCTATACCTAGTAATTATTAAGGGGATATGGTCAGTTACAAAATGACTAATACTGACCCATTTGCTAAAAATTCTCTTAAGAGTACGTCTTGGCATCAACAACCGATCGTATCATCACAACTGTATCGTAAAGGTGAATAACTTAGCCAATAATTTCACATTTGTATATTTGAGGTGTTCTCCCTGAAGGGATAAGTTCAACCATGAGTCATTACTAAATTCACTACACAGAATATTTCGGGATATCTCTATTATAGATAAAGGAGACCGCCTGTGTGTGTAATGGCGCACTTCTACAGAGATCATTGGATTTAAAGTTACCGAATATGAAACAAATATATGCTGATGAGAATTTACAATGTGAGCAGCTTTTTTCAAATTTAAATTTACTAAAATATTTTGCTGTTTTTCTAAAAGACATCCAAAAATAATATTACACAAAATTAATTTTCATGCCATTTGAATTTTTATATAAATTTTTTTAACTAAACCAATTTAATTGTTATTCAATTTGTTCCTGAGTTTTGATGTGTTGTTGAAAATATTTTTTGCATAATTTTCAACAATAGATTTCATTTTAACAAAACTTCAAAATATTTTCAATAAGTATTTAATAGTGTGATTTTCTCCCGTTGTTGAAAACTAAAAATAGATTACATTTATTGCTTGCATAATTTGCATGAAGGATAAAAAAAAATGAAATTAGAGTATTTCCAAATATTATGAGAAAATACAAATTGGATTCTTTGGACATTTATATTTTTAATAGCATTGTGATATCATAGGACACGATTCCATTAGAAATGCACTCCATTGCAATAAACAGAGCAGGTTAAAGTCTATTGAAAGAATCGGCATTATATTTATAATGATGAAAAATATTTCTTTAAGAATTTATGAACAAATCAGACATAAAAGATTTAATTGAAACGGTACATTTTCTACAGTCACGATAAAACAACTAGTTGCTAAAGTTGACTGCCCAAATCAAATTATAAATAATTAAATTGCAGATTGTGTTATGGATCGATATACCTTCAAATACATTTTATACATTTAGGCTGTATTTTTTTATTTCAAAATTTACACTTTAAACGTTGCAATAAAAATATTAAAGTAATAATATCAAATGATTAAGTTTTGTATTGTATTATTTTTTGATATAGAATCATATATTTTCGTTACTTTGAAGTGTATTTTAAATGCTGCTTTAAATATAGACAAATAATATAAGGAAATAAGATAGGGGTAGTTATTATTTAAATTTTTTTATTATTTAAAAAGTATACATTAATCATTGCCATGAAAATAATTGAAGGATACTATTCAGTAATTAATTGCGAATCTTATCATGAATTGATATGAATTAAAATAATTTCATTATTTGAAAAGTATACTTTCATTGGTGCTATAAAAATAGCTAAATAATATTAATAATTTATATTGTACCTTACTATGGATTTATATATATATTTATTAAATAAAAATTGTACTTTAAATGTTACTATAAAAAATTGAATAATAATACCAAACAACTAAGTTAAGTATTTTGTCATGTGCTGTTATTATTCAAATTATTTATTTTTATTGAAATGTATATTTTTAAAATTTCTATAAAAGTAAAAGTATCATTTACTTACTTTGAAAAACACTGTAGAGATCCACCAAGAATACTCCCAAAATTAATTTGCAAACAAAAATTTCCAAGTACCGTAGGATTCATTCTCTTTTGTAAACTTACATTGAAATTAGATTATTCTTTTTGTGGAGAGTTTTTCAGGTTTTGCAAATTTGCAATCTATCATGTGAAAAGGAGCGAAACAGCGTTTGTCCGCAATTTTATGGTGAAGTGTCATCAAAGGACATACTGCACTTTTATTTTTCTATTTCGTTATTTCTTCTCGATTTATGGGTTTGTGTTTGACGCACTTCTTACAAGATCGAAATATGATTAAATGCAGTCCTTCTAAACTATCTTTCCTTTATTCTTAAACTATCATAAAATGTATAATATCTGCCATTTTTATGATATGGACATTCTTGACAGGAAGGTGTTCAAAAGAATATTTTGTTTTCAGACGCGTATTTTTAGACGCGTAACTTGGCAAAATTTCAAGTATAGGAAGTATTTAAAATGAGAAAAAAGCTAAATTCTACCGTGAATTTTCCATAAAAAAATATTCCATTATATTATTCATCTTTTATTACTTTTATTATAATCATTATTTGAATTCAGATTGAGAAGAAGCTTGAAATGTGGAGATTAGTTAAGGAAAACAACAAAATTTATTACTAAAAGGAAAAGCTGAATCAAAGAATCTGATAATTATTAAAATAGAAAATAATAACTTTCAATTCAAGATCAATTTCAGATGCAATAGTTCTAAGAAAAAATTAAAAATTAATTCTAAAAATAAAAAATAAAATACAATATTTACTAATTCTTTAGGTTTTCTGAATTTAGAGCCGTTCTGGTTATAAAGAAAATAAAATAATCTGTAGAGATAAAAAAGAAATGAATTAATTTTATCAGATGAAACTGCAAAGGAAAAAAATAATAATTAAAAGTTATATATGAAAATGGATATAAATTTTTTAAATCGAGTTTCATTTAAATTAACGTAAGTCACAAAAAATTTAATTTCTATCAACATAAATTATTTACCAATAAGTTCTATTGCTACTTCGTGAATCTTGATTACCTTCATCACAGTTTCTGAGAAGTTACTGACCTTCAACTTCCATTTGGGCATATTTCTCAAGAGCAAAATTCTTTTTCATTTACTCTTATCAGAGATTTACAATTATAAATACTTAATATGGGTATTGTAAGCTTGCTTTTGCATACAGATTTTTAAATAATCATCACACTAAATTTCAAAGAATTAATTGTATTAAAATCAATTGATTAAAATAAATACCGGAGAACACATAAATATACTCTACATATCTTGCTTACATAACATATGTAACCAAATCTTACAACAATTATTTACCATTTCCGAAGACCAAAAGGTTAAAGATAAAAAATGGCTAAATATCATAGACTCTAAATAAAAAAAAGTATAAAAAATGCTTTTTAAAAAAAATAAATGTAGAAAAGATATAAAACTGAGTTGATTATTAAAATAATTCTAATCTTTAAGGGAAAACATAGATTAAAAAATAAATAAAGACTAGAAAGTGAGTACGATTTAAAAAAACTCTACCAAAAAAAGTAACTTTTAATCTTTAAAAATGTATCTAAACTTTGCGTATTGATACTGATAATTTTTACTTTTAATTTCAAAATGATGATAGTTTTTAACTTTTCTGTAATGATAATTAATAGTTTAAGAATGAGCATATATTTTCCCTTTCAATTTTTAAAATTAATGCAAAATCTTAATGCTTTAAAATGCTGAGCAAAATTACTTTTTTGTTCTATTTTTTCATTATGTTCTTGAAGGACCATAGCTTGCTTTTTATGATACATTAACCAGCAATGACATCATAGTGATAGTATCTAGGTCTTATTTCTTCTGACATTCGTGGTATTGTAATGTAATGTCTTTCTTATCATGCAAATTGAATAGATAACGAACAGAATTATTTCTCTTGAGCTTACAAAAAGGAGGGAAAGTCAAGCAATTAATTTTTTGTAGAAGCAATGAAATATATTTGAATTTATTTCAAGGAAAATTGCAAATTATTGTTAAACATAATAAAAAAATTAATTATATCCAGAAAAAATTAACAAATATTAAATTAGAATAAAAGAAAGACAATTTTTTAAATTTTAAAATAACATAAAATACTCTTATACAACAATGCGTCTGGAAGTTATGGAAAGTATGGAAATCTTGCCTAATTTTTCTTTATTTTAATAAATATTTTGAAAAATTCTTTCCGAGTTGTGCCACTCTTTAGAGTTATTCTTATGTCAAGTTTGATACCTGTAGATGAAAAGATTTGGTATCTACAGATGCCAATGTATTTTTTAATTTATCAACATATGATATTGTTGGTTCATTATTAGAAATTCAAGTTTATGTATAGTTGACAATGACAGATAAATAGGGTTTTTTTATTTAATCAGTGTAAAGCTGGATATACGTAAGGATACTTTACGATTTATTTATTTCACATTTTATATAATATACCATTCTTCTTTCACCGCTTATATGAGAAAGAATTATTTTATTGACTATTTTCTTTCCAAAAACGTTTGGTCAGTCATGTGAAAATAAAAAATGGACAAATTCAATTTTAATACAATTACAAAACTTTATTAAAATATTTTGGTATTATTTTTAGTATTCTATTAAAAGAATTAGAATAAATTCTGCTTATGTTAGTGACCTGATTTAATGAGAATAGAATCCTATTGAAAAAAGAACTCGTAATTAAAAAAAAATAAAAAATTGTTGAATCGCAGAATATAATGAGTGCAAATCTTAGACGAAGAAGAACAGTAAAATGTAACAGAAGTCTTAAATAAAATGTTTTTCAAATGAAATTTTTTTTACAAAACTTCTATCTGAAGGTCATGAAACAATGACAACAATTAAGGTGGGTTCACACGAGGCTAAATATTTCCCGTAATTGTTGCTTCTCTGCTATTGTCCCTGTATTGTCCTTTCATGAACAGTTGAGACAACGTCTTGGGACAATGGCCAAAGATTGTCCTGATGGGTCAAACATTTGTTATTGTCGCGCTGTGATCACGGGATTTTCCGGAAGTAGGCGTGATCTTTTATTGTGCGCGATAGTTAGCCTCGTGTGAGCCCATCTTTAGGCAAAAGCTAAATGCTCACTTGAAGATTAAAATAAAATGATTTTTAAAGCCTGCTTTTATTAGTATATAAAAAATTGAATAAACTTTTATGTTTATTTGGAATATTAAAATGGATATATTCTTAAATCACTACTAGTAATGTGCTATTAGTACAGAATAAAAATTTAATTTAATTAGTAAATTCACTAAAATAAAGCTTTGAAATTATTAAAATTATATTTTTTTATAGACAATACAAATGTAAAGGTTCAAAATGCAGTTAATGAGAGAAAGTTAAGAAAACTTTACATATTTAAATAATATTCTTGATTAAATTGTTAATTTTTTGATACTCATGCTATTAATTGTATGTTGTAATTGTCAAAAAGACGATGAATGTGGCTTGAAAGAAAAACCATATATCAATGACTTGGAAGAATTTAAAACATAAGCTGTTGGAGGAAGAATAATCAATTAAAACTTGACTATAGTCAGAATAATATTAAAAAGATTGCATATTGGTAGTGGCTTGCCAGCCATCACTCTACTGAGTGCGACAGAAAAATCTTTACATTTGATATGAAATCAATTTATTAAAACTAGAATAGAGCTCACATTTGGCTATATCTCACCGTTTTGAATTAATATATGGCTCAAATTTAAAACTTATAATTTCGAACGTTTTAACATTTTTTGATTAAGTTATATATAGATAAAATATTTAAAACATAAAAGTGTTTTGGATACATATCTAAAATAGTCACAGATTGAAATATGGAAAAATATAAAGTGTTTATAAAGTATATATAATCATAAGTATAAATCATACTAAAGTGCTTACAAGTATTAAATTTTAAATATCTAATATCAAAACAAATATAAAGAGTGGAATATTTCAAGGTGAATTCTTCTTCTCAGCCCGGTAAGTTTGTATGGCTTTCCGATAAGCCAATTTCTTGATTCTAGCCACACAATTATTTGCTTTGGAAATGTCAAAGTCCCCATAATCACTATCCAACCAATATAACCATTTCGTGATAGTTTTTGTTGCTTTGTAAGCATCAACGTCAGCTGGAGCATTTGCTGGATCCTCATAATCTTCATCATCGTCTCCATCGTCACCTGTGTATCTTCTTTCATCTTGAATAAGGAGAGAAAGTTTTAACATGAAAAGAAAAGGAAAAAAAAAAAAGAAAATATTAAAATAAAAAATGGGGAAGAAAGAAAGCTTTAAAACAAAAGGAAGCAAAAGAAAGTTTTAAAACAAAAGAAAGCAAAGGGAAAAAAGAATGGTTTAAAATGAAAGAAAACAAAAGGAGTAAAAGAAAACTGTTTTGCAAATGCAATTTGTATATATCGACGGATAAATGCTGGATAAACCTTAAATATGGATATATGTTATATCATGCATAGTCAAAGTGCCCTGAAGCGTCATTTGTGAAAGATCTTGAAAAACAGAACTGTATCCCGAAACATCACATAATAACGGCAAAAAAAAAAAAAAAATCAGTTGCAAAGGATTAGTTTTCATCCAAATTATAGTCCACTTACTACGATAAAACAAAATGCTTGGGTTTTTAAATATTTGATGCTTTTTATAAAAAATTTTTTAATGAAACCAAATATATGTTTAAACGATATCATTAAAAATAGAACTGAGCTAAATTTCTTTATGGTGTAAGGGCATAGATCAATCTCTTGAAAGATCATTATGACCAATAAATTGTTTTACCAACCTTCCAGGATTATCAAAATGGAATGAAAATCAGAACATGATTGTTAATATGGTTTTTTAAGCACTTCTAAATTATAAATTAGAGGCCATGTACAACAATAACTTTTCAGAATAAAATTTTTTGATACAAATTATATAAAATTAAATTTTTTCTATCAATTCAAGCATTTTTCCAACTGCAAATTTATTTCTAACGAAATTTCTTTTACTTATTAGTGCTTGAAAATGTGTGCTAATATTTAAATATTATCATTTTATTTTTTAAATTTCCATTCTTATTGAGTGGAAAAATGTGGATTTAAAAAAAACTGCTTAGTTTTTTTTTTCAAATATCCCTCATAGTTTTAATTCATTTCTCTATTATTTTTCACAAATTATTGAAAGCTAATGTAAAAATATTTTCGGTATTTTATTAAATATCATGTAATTCATTCTATAATTTTCCAAGTATTTAAAAGATTAGAAATTGTAGACAATAAGAGAATTTTCATTATTATGCTACCTTGTATTTTACATTAAAAATTATGTAGTGTTATTTTAGAAAATCTTTTTGCATCCTTATTGTATTATCCTAAATTTTATCTTTCTATTGTATGACATTTATGCCCTGAAATAATTACTTTTTATCATGCAATCATCATCAGATAATAATGCACTACGATATACGATTCTTTGATATACAATCCTTTTTTGTATACGTTATGCTGAAGTTTTATCACAAAGAAAAATTAACTCTGCATTTGAGTATGGGAATTACTGAATCTTATAGAAGAGTTTAATAATTACTTAATTTAATAACTAATTGTAATAAGTAATTTTTGTGGTAATTAAATAATTATTTTTTTGTAGATGAAAATACTTTCATTTTTAATGAGTTCATATGCAACAGTTGCTGTGAAATAAAAATATGAATATTATATTTCAATATGGTTTGAATAGTTTGAAATAATTCTCTGCATCTTCCTGTAAATTTAAGTAGTGATTACTGTTAAAGATTAAAAATTCTAATTAATGTATAATTGCTCATTAAAGGTTCAGATTTTTTTTTCATGTGAGTGCATATCAACACATGTCACGGGAAAAAATCATTGATGTTTCTTTAAAAAGTAGAAATTTGGCTATTATACAATAATTACCTTCAGAAGGACAGTATGGACAGCAAGACAGACATCTGTCGGCTACAGGACGCACATCTACACCACAGTGTGTTAGACCGCATTTTTGATTAGGACAGCTTGGGGGATTGTCACAATCATAAGAGGTAACAATTGCAAAAGTAAAAATCAGGAGACACAGATGGTAGATCATTTTCCTACAGTCAGCTCTGTCCTCGAATATAGCTATATGCTCTATATGTAATTTCAAAGAATTTAGAAAAGATGTTAGATACAATATGTAAGAAGGTATGGCTTGTTAATGTTATTCCAAATTTTTTTAGAGTAACATATACATTTAGGTTTCTTTATATTCTAAAGTCATTTTATTACAAGCATATATATATATATATATAGATATCCTCGAACAGATTCAGACAAGATAAGCAAGGCATTATCAATTTATAGATAGTGCATTTCAATGTAAAATTGTGTTAACTTTTTTCTCAACGAATTTATTTTGTTTCCTAATTAAAAGACGCATCTTACTTGGAACAATTGCCGTTTTGATTCTTATAATAATATAATGAAAAGTTAAATTTGTGAGCCTTTATTTTTATTTTTACTATTATTACTTTTTTGCCTTTCAAATTATTTTATATTTTTACTTAATTATTGGTTTAAAAATAACAAATTCAGGAATTCAATGCTCATATTAGGCAAGTCATTGTAAAAAAAATGGTTAGTTGAATTCGAACTAGGGCTAAAGTAAGTGCAAATAAGCTAAATACAATGTATTTCTTCATAGTATTATACAAGATTGAAAATGAAAAAATCATTCTAACATACTTGTATTTTCCACTACTACATATTTTTATCCTCTTCTAAAGATAGATACGATCATATTTCCTAGTTAGTGCATGACATTTATTGTAAGAAAGATGTAACTGATTCAAAATTTGAAAAGAAACTAATTTTTAAATTAATTTGCAGTGCTATTTCAATTTTGATTTTTCCCAATGAATGTTTTACTTTCTTTTTTGCAAATAAACATTACTTTTTCTAGAATAATAATTCCAAAAAATAAAATTTTTAAATAATTAACTCTAAATTATAAGTAAAAATCTCGTTAAGTTAATTAATGTTAATTTTTAATATGCTTTTAAAACTCTTTTTGAGGTTTGGGTATCACCCCAAAAGAAATTAAAGAAATTTTTAACTTATCTTAATTACAATTATTAAATGAAAGCTTCATCAATCTAATATTTAACAATTTTTAGGATGATTAAATTATATTTTTATATTTCAATTATATGCAGTAATTGACAGTTTTTCAACAAGGATTTCGTAATAGATTTATGAGCAACATTTAGCATCACAATGATCCACAAGTTAATACTGAATCGAAAATAAGCTCGCATTAAACTCAATTTTCGCATATTTCACCACATTTTAAGACATTTTATCTTCCAATTAGCACTTAAATTGCCAGTTGAAATTCTTAAAATATAAACACTTATCACTATTAAATTATAAAACTGATCACTATAAAACATCATTAGTATTATTCCTTTGTTTTAACTAAATAACGCAATTTGTGAAACATTTAAAATTTCCAGCATGAAAACATTTAATAATGAAAAATATTCTTAGAATCTTTTATCTTACCTAAGAAAAACGCCTTGAACATAATGACAGAAAACTTTACATCTGTCTTAAATATATAAAATATCTATTAATCTCAACTGTGCTGAAATAGCTTGATTTATTAATTTAGATGATGAAGCAATTCAGTGAAATGCGTATTCAGAGGAAAAATCGTTAGAAGTATGTAAACAATTAAGCATTCCTGCCTCTCATTTAATTATTTCTTAACGAATATATAGTTTTCTTGATTTAAAGTATAATTTTCTCTAGGTTTCGATTCCGTGAATAGTCAGATGTCCTTGCTTTTTCTCACAGTTATTATGTTGCAACGAATTTCTTGCATGTAATATTCTTGAGCACGGCATATTCTTCTCTGGTTTCGAAAATGACTTCAGCTAGTTGAGAATTTAAAAAATAATTACACATTTTTCTTAACTTGATCATCTGTCATTTTTAGAGAAATGAAACTTGATGGTTCTTTTCACTCCTAAAATTTTGGTATCAAAACCCTGTCATAAATCCTAAATGATTGAATAGCTTTTAAATATCCTCAGAGCTTGAGTATTAAGTGTTTATTTCTGTTGAATTTTCATTGAAAATAAAATTTGACCTTTAACAGTGAATGTCAGAAAAACTGATCAAAAAATTTCAAAGTATTTATAATAATGAATCGTGAAACTTATTAAAGACAAAATTAAACTATAAACAATTTATACAAACATTTTTGGCCAAAGCCAAGTGATCAATCACTTCATCAACAATAATCAGTTAACCAAAATTGCGTTAAATAGTAATAAAACTCTATAATTATCCTAGAATAGCAGGAAAAGCATACCATAAAACGTCATTAGTATTATTCCTTTGTTTTAACTAGAAGCAGAAAATTCTATACAATGTGCAGAATTAGAAAATATTCATATATATTGAATTTTTTTAGAATTTCTGAAAAAAATGTTGTGAATTATTAGGCATTTTTTATATAAATCTTTCATATAAATAATGCTCAACAAAAGGTATTGGATTAATCTTTTCAAAAATCGAAGAGTTTGCGGAATCTTTTAGATTGATTAGTTTTACTTTTCTGGCTTTTCACCATCGAGATTTTCCTCCTGCTATAAGCAATCTTCCCTTCGATTCAGCCAAACATGACCAATTCTCTTTCTACGTTTTTTTAGTTACTTTCCAGCAACTATGAGTCCCCTCCGGGGTGTTTTGTAATCAGATTTGGAAATGAAAACTTTCAGTATGATTGTTGATTTTCGCCATCTTGAAGATACAGAAATGGTGTAAGGTTAGCTATTCTCTACCGAAGATGGAACATTCTTCCAATTTTTAAAAGTTATATCATGGTCGGCGATATTCCATAGAATTCAACTATAGTTTCTGCCACTGCTGTCAGAGCGGTATTCCGATTTTTCAATATTTTCGTGCTCCTTTGCTGGGATTGGAGTAGCTCTTTATGGTTACATCAACATAAAATCAGACCTTGTTATCCTCTTCGCAAATATGCATTGACTTTTCATTGAATCATGGTATTTCTTCTGGTTGATCTAAATAAAACTTAAATACTGAATCCTTAGGATATCGATCTCTGCTAGCGAATTATGAAAAGCAAGAATTAGGAAATTTTATATTTATTTATATGGAAATAAATATCTATATAATAAATAAAATTAAAGAAAATTTGGAATGCATATTTTAATTAGTTTTCTAAAATATAAAACCAGGAAAGCAAAAGACGGAAACAAAAATATATTAGTTAATTAACCAAAAATATTAATTAAAAATGCTTAAAAATTATTAAAAATGGAAATACGAAATGTGGATAGAAAAATTCTGGATGGTGTAAGTTATAGCTGAGCAACAAGTAAGTCAAATTTGTGTCCATATTCCATGCAACTTTCTGTTTATATTTTATCCTAAAATATGTCTCCATTAACTGCAACACTACATAGATTTGATTGTTCACGATCGCAGGGTCAGAATAATATTGCGTTTCACTGCCGGAAATGCTTTTACGGAAGCAATATTGAATTATGTTAGTAAATTATAAATAACGAATCAGTGAATATTCAGTAATAACAAGTAAGTAAATAATTAATAAATTCAAGGAAAAAGTATTAAGAATTTGTAATTAGAAGTTTATTAATGTGAGAAAAAATAACTGCATTAAATATAAAGCAATTATTTATTAAACATCTTTGTTTATTAGAAAAAGTTAAATTGAATAAACTTCATAAATGTAATAACATGTATAAATAAAAGTATTTATTTATATAGGATTTAAAAAAAATTAGAATTTTAAAATTTAATTTCTAATTATCTGCAATAATATTACATTGCAGTTAATCTTTTGAGCTGGAAACTCAAGAATGTATAGAATGTAGTCAAAACCTAACAAAAAAACTTAAAAATGTTAAACCTTTAAATTTATCACTTGTATAATTTTACATCATAGTCATCGTGTTATCTCTTTCGCCGATAATCTCATTTACATGTAACAGCTCTTCATTTATAGGCCTGCAGAAAATGCAATGTTACTTTGTTTTAAAATAGTTTTTTTATATATATTAAAAATAATTAATGGAAATCTTTTGAAAGTGAAAATTTACCTTTATGCAACACATTGCAGATAGCATATCCTTTACATAAAACGCATGCCCATCGAATCGTGGATGTATCAAATTGTTCGGTAAAATAGCTCTGGCAGTTTCCGAGCAATTTATTTAAATAGAAATGTTGTTAAAGATTAAACAGAATAAATGATGTAAAAACTAAGCATATATTCAAAAAGAATATTCTTATCATACTCGCATATAGAACGACTCATATCTGGAACGAACATAAATCGAAATATCCAGCATTCTGAATGTGTCTCAGAGTGTAATCTCAAGACTGTGGCAATGATTTCAGTGTTTGAAAAATGTTTAGTAAACTACAGGTCTTATCACACGGGGAAATTTCGTCAGCACTTTTCCGTTTCTACCCTCAAGAACCGGTCAAGCAAGTTTTACGTCATCGACAGTTTTTTCTAACCAGTTTGAAAACGCAACCGAAATATTGTCTGCAAAAGAAATTCAATCAATCATGTGAAACTTTGAAATGATGTTACACAAGTGATGTCAGTTTCATTGTCGTTTGCTGACGGAAAATGCCGACGATATTTCGCCGTGTGATAAGGCCTTAATAAGAAGTCAATCAAGAGTTTGAGCCATTCATCACCCATATCTGACAATAGCAGTGTCAAATGAGAGGAGCAATAATGCCAAAAGAATTGGCTTTAGAATTTACAACAGTCGCAGAATTAGAATTTCTATATAAACTTTTACAAGAGAATTATCTCGGTTTCTATTTCAGAAGGGCAACAGTTTGCATTTTCTCTCATTCTATGCACAAATGTAGTCGTTTAAACTGCGATTGGGATATGAGTACTGAAATTTTGGACAGAGATCTAATATAATGTCAGTCGCATATCTTGATGCCATTGAGCATTAGTCTGAGTGCAAATTTTCATCAGCTATGTCTACGATACGTCGAAAATAAGGAAAAAGTTTTCACAAAAGAAACGTTACTGAAAGACATCTATATCGTTCAAAGAAAGATATTGTGTGAGAACCGTTGTGTTGGACTGCCGAATATATTTTCATATCTTTGAGATAGGTCTATAGGATAGAATTCTGAAGGCAACAAGAATAATTTTCCTGAGACTTATACCGGTTTATTTCAAGAGTTTGCTGGCTCTAACTATATTGGTCCTATATTTAAGAAAGATAACAAACTTCACCAGTGAGGGTGCTTGATAAATGTTTTTATTGAAATGGAATATATACAATACATGCTGTGGTCTTCTCATTCTCTTTATCTGAGCCTTATTGAAAATGCGTGGAATTAACTTGAGATACAGATTGTATCCCAACCATTTGAGAGATGGAAAGAGCATTTTGTGAGGCTTGGAATTCTTTGAACTCGAACCTTATAAACAATGTCCTAGTAAGTGGAATTGTTATGCAACGTACTTGGGTTTCAGGGGGGCTCACATAATTTATTAATAAGCAGTATAACTTTTTGCTTTCTTCCTTTTCATTGAATTGTGAACTCTTCTTTGTATAACTTTCTTTCGCAAAGTTTCTTTTGATAATCAAAGGGATTATCGTTCTTTCGCATTGTTATCTTAAAACTTTTTTACATTTCAAAATCAAATTTCCACCATCGATTAAGATTTACTTCATTTATCCCAAAATTACCAATTATGCTTTGATATCGAACATCAGTATATATGATTATATCAAATAATGTTTTTTACAATTACAATTAACTGAGAATCATCCTTTACTCATAATAGAGCCTCTTTAATTAATATTTCTTGAAATATAATGAGTTATTATATTTCTTACGATTAAAATAAAAATCCTAATTATTTTAGACTTTTGCAAAATTATTTGCTCCCTGTATAATAAATAAATGTTGATTGCTAGAAACGTTAATAAAAATAAATTCTAAGAAGAATCTCCTTGAAATGACCATGTTTTCTGAAGATATTCCCAACAACACGACGGCAAGACATGAAAAACAGTTAAAGGCAGAAGTTATTTTTAAAATTATTAATTATTTTAATTGATTAATTTTACTTTCTTCCTTTTCATTGAATTGTGAACTTGAATATTTTTTGAAATTATTCAACAACAAAATTGATATAGTATCTCAAAAAGAAGTTACAAACTTATTGTATGTTATCAAGGTAAATAAAAATTTAAATACATTTCTTTAAAACATACAAATTATGTCTTTGGAGATTCATGCACTTGACAATTCAATACAAAAATATTATAGTTTCTTTTATTGGAAAAAGTCATACATTAAAAAAATGTGAATGTCAAATACATAAAAGTGGTTTTGTTTTGAAGAAAATAATCCTGTTTGCAGCGTCTGCGTTATTTGAAGTTATTATCCAACAACACATTTATTCTTTTTTCGTATTCTTGTTTTTCACTCTAAAACAGAAATCGAGTTTGTTGTAAACAATGCATCTAAATGATTCAGCCATTTTTCAACATTTTTCAAAGATAAAATCTTAGATTTGACAGTTTTATCATTTGCTTTTTAAAAGTAAACGACAAGTAATGTTTCATTCTCAGAATTAATTTTGCCGACAAGTATTTGCCTCTTATATGTTTAATGCTGCTTTTAACTCAAATGATTATCATTCAAGTATCGCAGGTTTATTAAGTACTATCAGTACACACAACATTGCCCGTGGCATAGCATTCAAGAGGAAAAATTAGCTCGAAACTTAAACCTGATTCATCCTGTCTCTGTAACTCAATTGCAGTGTGATTTAAACAGGGACGGTTACTTTTCTCAGCAAAAGCTCTGCTTCCCTAAGTGTGGACATTTTTCTCTCATGTTCGTTGAACGAACGTTTCTTTCCTTCTACATTTTTGTTATTGTTCAATAAAGAAACCTTTTTTTCATTTAATGTTTTCCGACCACTTTTGGATTTCCTTTTTTTCTTTGCGCGGGGGATAATGATTTTGAATCGTTGTTTAAAATCAGACGAATGAAGAAATATATCGCATATGCATAACACAGCTACCGCTATTTGCGCATGCGCAATTTCAGACTTTCGCACATGCACGGATATGTGCAAGGTACAGATACTTCTGTTTTAAGCAAGCTCGAATCGTGGTAGGAAAATAATTAAAATCAAAATATAAAACTCCTTTTCATTTTCAAACGACTTCAATGTACTAAACCTTCCTCAATAATTGCTCCTCAAAATCGTAAAAATACCTCCAATATCAGTTAAGTATTTCTAGAGTTTTTCTCTTTCAAACATACAGGCGCTTTCAAGAGACTTCATTTTATACTTATAGATTTTTCCATTTTAAAACTGATGAATAAGTCTGAATTAAATTTAGCCCTCGATTATTTAAAAAATGTTACACAAACGATATAATTTACTATCTAAATAAATTTAATTTAAAATGTATCATCAAAACAATCTTTTAAAAAGCTTATTTCTCTTTTATTGTGGTGCAAATACTTTGATTTATATTTCTTGCATATTTTGAGGCCCAGATATTTTTTAAAAAATTCAAGATGTCACCTTTTATTGAATGCTTGTCATTGTTACTTACTGTCAATAACTATAAACTATTGACAAAATATTATTCCTCAAAATTTTCACATTAAGTAATTTCTAAAAATGCTAAGATACTTTCTTAAAAATAATATTAATGTTCCGGCATTTTGTATTGCTACTATCATAAAAGGGGTGTTCAAATGAAAAGGTACGGAACGACATTGTGGGCATAAATGAAGACTTTATTCAAAGTATGTACCATGGACCTGAGTATAACGATTCCATTGATTAATGAGCCGTAGGATTAACTGACAGCTACAATAGTGATTTTCAATTGAATTTTTTTTTTCATCTGACAGTATTTAAAGAGAAAATGTAAAGTAAATTTTGCTTTATAACTCTTACGTTTTAGTTTGCAGTGTATTCAGATCAAAGATCGTCAGCATTTTAATTTTTTATTTTTAACTATGTTTTTCTTATTTTACTTAAAATATTCTGTTTCATTTATTTTCTTAGTTAAATAAGAAAATAAATCGTAATATTTCTGAAGCAGTGATGAGCAACTAAATATTTTGCATTTTTTTGTTAACATCAGATTTAATCTAGAACTTCACATATACTGAAATTCGAATTGATACATATTAGGGGGGAAAAATTCCTAGCAAAGGAATCATAGTTTAAAATCTTTTGTTTCATTTTGAAAAAGTAGCATTCTATATCATTCAAAATTTTCAGTTTGAAAATTTTGAATTTGGGCAGATTTGAAGTAAATTTTTAATATTTAGCAGATTAGCATAATAATGAAATTTTAACCCTCAACTTCCTTTCTCTGTTAGGAAATATCTAGAATTTTATAATGGCTTTACCTGTCACTTTCGGTAGTTTGGGATTATCCTGTCGACTTGTCAAAACTCGCAAAAATGCGCTAATCCTTTGGCGTGCCATCATAATGAAAAGTTATTATATATTATATAAAGTTACAACATTATAAAAACTACCTCTTGGCGATAATATTTGGTTTGACGAAAATGGTTGACGGCATAATCCCAAAGTACAAAAAGGGTGGATGGAATAATCCAAAGTACCTTATTTTTTATGCCTTCGCAAAGCATCTATGAGATGAAAATTGAAACTGCAAAACAATGAAATGCTGTATCTAATTTCTTTGCCGAAGGACTGATGTCGAATTAATTCCAGGGTGATAGCGTTTCAGATTCATTAAAATTATAGTTGCAACAATGTACGAAATTAGCCTCAGAGATCAGGGATCTTTTTACAGATGTAGCGACTAATAGACAAAATAACGATAGCTTAAACTCTTAATATAATAATGAAGTTTTAAAAAGTGCTCATTTCTGGAGTATACAAATAGCAAATTCTGTATATCTCAGAAAATCTTATCGAATATTTTTCCTGTTAACAGGAATTGTAGCAAATATTTATATCAAATGCATTCTAATCGTTTCTAATACGTATAATTTTTTTTTAAATTTATTTCTTTTCTTATTCTGAGTCAGAAATGATCAAAACATTTTTTGACAATTACATACATAAGAAAATTTATTATAAAAAATGGTTTGCTGTTCGGGGAAAAGGCAACAACTCTTTATATAAAATGTATAAATATATAATAAATGTCACCCTTATAGTAAGATTAAATTTTCTTGGAATTTATTTCTTCTTTATTCAGAATGAGGAATGATAAAAGTGGTTTTAGATAACTATACAAAAAAGAAATTTTATTATAAAAAAAATTTCCGTTCGTAGAAAAGTTAGCAAATCCTTATAAAAAATGCATTCTCTTATAATACGAATAAATTTTAAAAAAATATATATATTTCTGTTTTATTCTGAATTTTTATATATTTTTTATGTGATTATTATGTACTAGCTATTACCCGTGACTCTGTTCGCGAGGAAATTTTGATGTATATGTACGAAAAACTATCAAATAATGTGAAATAAAAAAAATTAAACCTAACCTAAAAACGATAGTTTAAAAGTATAAGCATATATGAAAAATATATATCATAAATACAATTTAATAACAAAAACATTCACCTAACTTAAAAACAATTTATTTACCTTTCATACTCAAAATAAAACAAACCAGCAAATCAAGTTCGATTAAATCCATTTTATTTATTGATCGAGATTGAGATAGCTACTACAGTATTATACACATAATTTTCAAACTTTTAATTTAAGTGAAAACTCAGTTGTCCACAATCACGTGCGAACTTTCAAGGCCAGTTGGCGTAACGCTCATGTCTGACTTTCCTACTCCAGTTAGAGTAACGCAATGCAGGTTAGAAATTTTTTATTTCTTCTAGTATGTTTTCTTTTAATTTAAAAGTACTTCAGAATGAATTCAAAAGATCGATTAATAAACAACATCTGATTTTTAATACATCAAACCCTAAAAAAATAAACAGAATCGTTTGAAATAATCAATCGAAATTCTGCTAAGCCTAACCTGATTATTGTTGGGGAAAAAACTGGAGCCTTACTCAAATTTAGCGGGATTTGGTCTCAGCTTTCTGACTCAAAAAATATTTTTTAATTAATACAAATTAACCACTTAATTAACTGGAATAAAAAGTAGCCGATGTTGTATTCCTGACTATACTCTATCTTTGTGCAAAGATTCATCCAATTCTGTTCAGCCATTTTGGCATGATTGAGTGAAATCCATTAATCTAAACTGTCTCATTTAATATGTATTAGTATAGATATAAGAAAGACAACAGTTATGAGTTTGCATATTTGTGTGTGCTTCGTTTTCAAAAATTTTGAATGTAAACTATGCAGCTTTTTAAAAGAATCATTTATTTATTTCCACATTAATAATAATATTTTTTTATGATTGAAGCGGAGAAAAAAGAAATTAATGCAGCAAAAGGACTTCAGTTTTCAAATAAAAATCACATTTGTTTCATAAATAAGAACATATTTAAATGAAAAAATATTAACATATTCTTGCAATATAATATTTTAATGCAAATAGAAAATAATATAAGAAGCATGTGACTGTCAATTTGGCGATGAAATGATCTCACGCATGTGCTAATATTAAAAAAATGGATGAGGTCACTGAAAAGTTACCTTACAACTTACAATTAATACTGATCACCAATTACTGACTGGTCACCAATTACTTTTATTCTAAACTAGTAATCAGTATTTAAATGAATTTAGAATACGAATTTAAATCTTCGTATTTGAATTTCGTCTTATTTATTCCCAGATGTAATAAATAAAGATTTTTATTAGATAAGATATTATTACCTTATATTAGATAAAGATTATTATTACCTTCCAAAACAGACAAAAAATAACCCAGTATTAAATGATTTATAGAGAATAAAAAGTCAGTTTGTATTTATGTCGGACCAAATTTGGAAAAAAAGATTTGCAATAAAAAAGAATGAAAAAATAATAGTGAAAATGTTTTACATTACTTTAATGTTATGTGCAAACAGGGCAGCAGCCTTTATCAACTTTGGGAGGCATATGACTGTGATTGCCGTCACAGTTTTTAAAGACGCATGGCTTATCTTCACATTCCAAAGTTATGCTGATGACCATAAAAAGTACTATTATTTTCAGTATGAAGAATACAATCCTAAAAACCATTTTCCCGCTGATTCTCTGATATTTCCTGGAAAAGAGCATATAAGATATTCAAAAAGTAACAATGTACCTTAAGTAGTATTTCTTAGAAAAACACAGCAAAACACTTTATATACATATAGAATTATTCAGGTTATCACAAAAAAAAAAATGGAAAAAATGTTTATTTCCTTAACTATCTCTATTAGGTATATATTTTTAACTGCAACGTTTTATTAAATAGGGCTTCAAAACTCATCTAATTATTTTGATTGTTGCAGAAGATGATAATAAAAACTTATTGAAATGAAATTTTTACTCGATCCAAAAAGAGAAGAAATGTCAATTAGTAAAATATTTCTTTTGCATTTTTAACTGTACAAAGCTTTATGCATATAACACAAAAATTTGCTATTCAGAGGCAAATTAATTAATTTCGAAAATTTTTCTATTCTTCTTACCTTTGTTTAAGTAAGCTTTTTGTGCGTATTTCCAAGTATAATACACATATCACGGAATATTATATTTAAAAAAGCTGTCAAAAATAATGGAACAGTTATTAATTTTCATTAAATTTAAAAAATGTCAAGTAATAATTTAATTGGTGTTTAAAAATTTTTTTTCCAAAATGAATTCTTTCGACCTTATACAAATATGCATTATTTTAATAATGCTTATGCATATGATAATATTTAAGCACGATCAGCATTTCTGAACATTCCTTACTACTGAAATATATTATTCCTTTAGGAAATACGCAATTATGAGCAAAGAATTTTATTTCTGGTTCAATATTTTAGTACTTATGCTCAGCTTTTCAATATCCTATTCTCTTCTTTATAAGAGAGTAATATAACTATTGGTCAATCAAAGTGAAAATTATCATCTTCAATTCGCAGATTTCTTTTAACTCATGATGATTAAAATTAGGATTATTGAATGATTGCTATTAGGCAAGTATTTACAAAAGACAGGGCTCCTTCAGAATCCTTATTTCTGAAATAAATGTTTTATCTAAATTTCTGATACGTCTCTAAAATTAAAAAAGAGTATATCGCTACAATTTTTTTTACTTATAAGTGTGATATTCTGTTCGTATGCTTAGGTGAACATAAGAGATATATTTTACTAGTTGACACTTTTGGAAATAGTATTTTTTTTTAAAACTTTTGAACATCAGCTTCTACAAAAGTTAAGGAATTTTAATAAATTACTTACTTCCTTCAATGAAACTTTGTAACTGTAAGTATGTGCCTGGGTTCAGTATTTTGAGAAATAAAAGCTTGTCTGTTTTTTAGAGTATTCTTGTATACATTTTTTATAAACCGAGAGTATTTAACTCTTTTTTTTTCAGATTACTATAACAGAGAAAAGTTAGAAATTATTGTAAACCATAAGAAGGGGGAAAGCAAGTAAGATTTATTGATAACTTTTTTTAGAATGGAGTTTAAAAGTTTAAAAAGTATAATATTTTAACTATACTTACTAGAGAAGATCTAGGAAATCTAGGAAAATCTCTTACTATTGCTACGTTCCTAGCGCTCAACTGTAAGATATATCACATTTTCTAAAAAAAAAGGATGAATACAAACATTGTGGATTTGGTTTTATTATCTTGCTTATGAATTATTTAAATCCTTAAGTCATTGTGTTAGTCGAATGTCATCTATCTAGCATAAAAAGTCACAGCTGTGTTAGGAGATAAATGTCTGCAAATGCCTGCTGTATTTACATGATTTGCATTTTGAAATAGAACGTACAAGCCGTGTTTATTCAAGGGTGCTTGGGTACTTTTTTATATGTATTTTTTTTCTTTGCAAAAACTAAAAGAATGCTAGTAAATTTTCAGATATAATGACATCTGTGTCATGGTATTCTAGTGACGAAAAGAGAAGACATAAAGAGAAATGTATATTTTTAGGTATCTCATATACACATATATGTTAAGCATTTATTCGTTTTACTTCGTTAATTAAATTAATTATTCGTTAATTAAAAGCATTTATTTATTTTAATTCATCTCGTTTATGTAAACATTTAATTCAGTCTTTTACTCTTTTTTTAATTGCATGGTATCGAACGTGTATTTATTTATTTTGAAGGTTATTATATATTTTAACTACGAGATGAATATTTATTTTAATAATCCGAAATCCAGTTTTATAATTAAAAATTAGAATTTATTAGAAAGACAAATTATTGCATAAATAAATAAAAAATAATAAATAAATAAATAAAATAATCTTGATAAAATAATTGATTAGCAGAATCTGTACCTAATATTTAGTGTAATATTAATATTTTTTAAAAATTACTTTACATTTTGAAACTACTTCTTTATTTTGTATGCAATAGACTATATTCAAATTCTTTTTCACATTTATTAGTTTTTTCAAAAATATGTATTATAGCAGGAAATATAAATTAAATGCTTAAATTTTAAGCAATTATTTTCATTTTATTACCCTAAAACAGACTTGTACTAGGCAATCGCAATAATTCCTTTTCTTACTTTAACTAAAGATTACTAACCACAGAATAATCAAAAATTTTTTTTATTTCATTTGAATAAATATGTGATTTTAGGATTTTTTATTAACAAAAATCATTGAAAAATAAAGTTGTTTTCCGTATTTTTCGGAATAACAGGTTTTTAACCATTTATTAACTTATAATTAAAAATAGATTAAAAATACATGCCATAAGTATACTGAAATTTAATATACTACATACCTTGTGTTTCCTAAGTAAACTAGTTCAAACTCGTTTAGGATTTCCATCAACAGATTGAATGAAAAGAAAGGAAAAAATGTCGAAAAGACTGTAATTTGATTTTGAATTATATCGACAAAAGTTTATTTGTGTAAGCATTTAATATTTGTGAACTTGAATTTTCGATTGTGTAATTCTTTATTTGCATTTATGTTGCTTTGAATTAGAGGTTAAGTAGGATGCTATATATCCAAAAAAATTATGCGCCTTCTGACTATTAGCTGCACCTCTGTCATAAAAAAGATTCTAAATACAGAACATATAAAAAATTCACTCTTATTCTCTGTTTGTCATCCCCAAAGAAGATTCCTTTTTATTCTGAAACTGAAACCAATAAAGTGGATTTCTCTTAAATTTATCTTAAGATAAGAATTTGAAGAATCCCGAGTATAAGTTTCGGTTGTTTATAATTTAACATGAATCAGTATTTTCAGTGACAAGATCAAATAACATTTTCATTTGTCTAAGTCGCTGTGCTTAGTTTCATGCACACAAATACATAATGAGACAAGCTATCAACCTTTTGAGATTTTTAATCGAAATCTGATAAAATTTTTCAATTTTTCGGATTAACTTGTTCAAGGGAATATGGGAGGGTAGATTTCCTGAATAACAAGCCAATCAGCCAAGTTTTGATTGCTAATTCAATGCTCCAATAGAAATATATAGGAATATTGCAAAATGAATGTGGATTTTTTTTGTTGGTAATCTTCGACGAAAATTTGTGTAGGTAAATATTATCAATTTTGTTATTTAACATGTATTCAGTACAATAACAATAACAGAAATCGATTATTTAGTGCAAGCCGTAATTGACGGAAGTTATTAGCTTTCAGCAAAAGCTAGCTTCAACGTGTCGAAAAATCATACGTAAAAGTCAAATTTCGAAAAATATAAAATTAAATTTTTTAATGTCCTTTTCAAACAAAATTGTTATTTGATTTGACACCTTTATGTTATTACACTATAGCATATATATAGAATGTAAATAAGGTAACTTTTAAACATTAAAATTAAATAAAATCTAATCAAATCGTACTGTTCATTAATTAATAGCATTACTGCATTCTAAAATATTGTTAACTTCATCAATTATGAACCAATATGTTTCAATTTTAAACTGTCTCCTTCTAAAGATGGAAAATAAGATTATAATAAAAAGTAAATACATTAATCTTGTATCGTTTTGATGAGAGCTTAATGTTAGTATTGTTTTATTATTTAATTTTTTATCTTTTCTGAGGCTTGAGTGTTTAAACAACTAATGACAATATTAAAATATAACCAAAACGCAATTTTTAGCAAGATAAGTACCAAACACTTTGTTATGGGGGGGGGGGATTCTCAGAACCCTCTATATCTGAAGTGATGTCATTCCTTCTTCGGAATTTCGCTCCCCAAGTAGGGAACAGGTTTGGTATATGGTTCAATTTCCACCTCAGATGGTTGAAAAACAATGAGGTACCTGAACACAACTAAAGTAGCCATGTATTTTTATATTCCAGTATACTTATTTTCCAGTTTTTATTCAAATCTGAATTTGGCAAAAAGATTTCAAGGTTCTAAGTTTACATCAAGGCTTTAAAATTATAGTTTTTCTAAGAAATTCTGTTGTTATATAGAAATTAATTCTTTATTATTATATATTATTCGCATTTAATGATAAAAGAATGAAGTCATAAAAACTGTAGTTGAATAGAAATCGTATTAGCATTGAACGTCACAACTGACTCGGTGAATAATTCCGAAATGTGTTGTTACAGACATATATATTATCATTTGTAGTAAACGATGTACACATTGCCTGATTGTATACAGCATCGCGTGACTGGAGATTGCATAATGAAGTTTGTCATTGACTATATGTTTTATCTGTGAACTTACAAGTTTATGTTTTGACACAAATATGTATCACTTACCTTATGAAAAATTTTTATACCAGAATTACATATTGTATTAAATCATTTTTTATACTTATCATTTATGTTATTTGAAGTGTTTGCAAAGCATCAGAAATAAATTATTTAAATTAAAATCTATAGTAGACAATTTTATGGACGTATGAAAAAGAATGCCAGTGCTCGAAAACATATGAATAAAAATTAATATAAAGTAATCACAAACATATTAATAAAAAATTAATTTAAATTTTAAAATTTTACAACAGAAATATCTAAAAGCCATGATATTTTTCTACGAATTCAAATTAATCAAATTTACTAAATTAAAGTATTAACATTTAATAACATATCTCAATATTTTAAACTCTTACTTCAACCTTTTTCGCATGCACTTTTTTATAACATCAATAAGAGATGGAATTTAATTTTCAATTAAAATATTTATATTTCAGCATACTGTCTCTTTTACAACCTAATTACTATTGAAAAAAATGTTTGTCACCTGGTAGAAAAACTATTTCTTTCTCGAAAGCAAATTTTCATAGAATGCGCTTTTCCCCCCCAATCGAGTCAATTTTTTTTTAAGAATTTTAAAGATTTCATATTATATCAATTATGTACAGTTGCAACTTTTCTAAGAAATTATATTTTCTATTTTAAAATTATCATTATATTTTTATTATATAATTTTCATAAATAAGATAAGGACTTTAAGTTTCTCAAATTCAATTCATTTCTTACTAATCAGTTTTGTAAAAAATCCCCATCCATCCATTCATTTTTTTTCCTATACGCATTTATGACTGAATATTAGTATATGACTGAATCTTGTATCATTGTAATAATTTTTTTGTTACATTTTAAGGTAAATCTTTAGAAAAGCTTTAACTGATTAAAGCTTTATTCATTCTGTTTTTTCTAAGTGCTTTACGATTTCTCATATCATTGCTTTCGGTGCAATATGGAATAAATTTCCTCTATATGCCATGGATATTTTTCTTTTACATCTATTATATAGCTATGAATTTTCCTACGTTTTAAAACGGCTATATTTTCAAATGTTATTCTTAATTAAAAAAGTGTTAGGAATTTTTTTGAAGCAAAAATGTAAATTTTATCTTGTTTTATAAGATTGTGTACAAAGATCTTTCATCATTTGGGGCATTTAATTCAGAAAAGACATCAAAACTCAATTAAAATCCCGTAGTAAAATCCATAATAAATCAAAACAAATTGAGTTTAATTTAATTATTAATTTTTAAATACGAAAATCTGTAGCATTTGAATCTAAAAACACCATAGTTGAAATGTATTAGAAAACGTCAGTAATTAACCCATTAAACTCAAAAAATTATATTGATGTTTTATTGAACTAAAACTTTTAATTAAACACGAGATAGTGAAACTGTTAAATGATAATATTATTCTTAAATGTTCTTCATTCAAGAAAATATTTATTATTGACAGAGCATTTCATATATTGTTACTATTATTGTTATTTTCGTTTTAAGTTTTTAAATTCAATACTCATATATTATTTTGTATTATTTATTTTAAAAATAATTTTCAAGCTTATATTCACTTTATTAAAAGTATTTAATGACTGGTATGAACCAAAGGAATAGTAAAATTTTATATTCTTAAGATTGTTTAAGAATTAGATAGTAATACAAACCGTTTGGTTAGTAGCTGATCAAAACAAAATATGTTTGGAAACATTAAAGAAAGGAAATTTAAATTCAAAACTAAGGAGTTGTTGAATGTATAAGAATTCAAAATATGCTTTTCTGTTAAGTATACCTTTAAAAAAATCTAAATAATAATTGATAAACACTTTATATTTATATAATAGAACAGTTTTTGAAAAAAAAAATTAAATAATTTAAAGAAACTGATTATTGTCCATTAACATGTGCACAGGAATGCGACACTTCAATATAATTTTTAAGACGCTTTATCTTTATGTTGTCAATATTTAAAAAAATAATGAGTATTTCTTCATTAATTAATCACCTTTCAAATAATTTTGATATCATTTATTCGAAAAAAATTATTTTTATTTGAAATAGATAGTGATTTTAAACATTGAAATACACTACAAATTATGTCCCTGGAAACTGGAAACTAATTACAAGCTAAAACTGAAAAAAAGTAGTAAATATTCTTTGAATGGAGCAATGTAAGTATCATTTTTGTAAATAAAAACATAATAAATTAGATTCAAAAGTTTATTTTAAAAATAATATTTTTAAAATATACACTTATCTGAAGTTAATCTGTAGCATTTTAAGACATCTATATTTAAAAAATGAGCATATGGGATTCTGTGAACTATTCAGATCATTGCTTGCAGATCAATTCTCTTGAAACAGCTAACCATTTTTCTGAAATAAAAAAAAAATATTCTTATACAATTGTTTTTGCTAATTGCATAGAAATGCGAAACAATACAATATTATTAACTGCAATATGTATGTGTGTGTGATTTTTTCATGCCTTTTTTTCATAATATGAGATTCTGAGCTCATAATTATGGTTAATTAAACTCTCACACTGTATTTACAATATAATGAGACCGAAAGTAATGATTATTATGTTTTGAAAGTGAGAATGAGAACATCAGGATAAACGGTAGTAAACAAGAAAAAAAATTAGAGAAGGGCATAAAAAAAATTTTGAGTTCAGAAAAGCAAAAAAAAAAAAGCATTACAATAAACATTTTCCTTACAATAACTTACCTTTTAGATTAATAATCCCTGTAAAAAATAAATCATTTAACAGTAATCATAAGATGAAATATTATTTGATTAAAAAGTTAGCATAAATTTAATTATGACGGACATTAATTTTTCTTACCATTGGACAAAAGGGACAGCAAGAAACGCAGAGGTCATAGATAGGCTGAACACCTCTTCCACAGTAAGGATTACCACAAGCAATTCTTGAGCAGTCTTGCCGACGACACGCAGCATCGGTCAATGTTAGAACGACAAGTAGCAGAAATAAAGCTTTGTACATCATGTTTACTTTTGTGATATTTTTTTCTCTAAAACTACAAGGAAAGAATCTATAATTTGACAATTTTATCAACTATATTCAATGCAATTTATGTGTCAGAACATGGAATACCCCACTTTCACTATTATTTAATAAGTAATGTGTTTGGTATATATCTGCAGTTTTGTCAGATTTCACTTTATTTAAATGGTTATATGACTTCAAATAATGAATTGAATTCTCAAAATCAATGAAAGATCCGACTTAACGTGATTAAAGTTTGATTTTTTAAATTATCTAATTTATACACAACAACAGATTCAACCTTTCTTTAGGACTGAAACGTAGCCTTTCTTTAGATAGGAAAACTTATTTTCTAGATAATAGGTGTCTATACTTTTTCAATTAAACAAGAAATTTCTAAATAGTTGCGGAACTTCAAAAATATAAAAGCTACAAATTTCTCTCCGTATTGTTTACTCTTAATTTTGAACACTGGATTTCATTTCTAACTTATTACCCAAGTATTTATTGTGGAACGATAAAAAAATAAATTTCTTTATTTAAAAAGTGTACGAAGCAAAAATGTAGATATAATTAACTTAGTTTCAATGTATTCTAAAAAATTATAAATAACCTTTTTTCATTCCTATAGTAGTTTCATGCATTTATATTAACTAGGAAACTTTTCATGGCATTCAAATGAGAATAAGATTATCTGATTAGAAAATACAAAATCCTAATAAGATAAACCCAATTTCTAAAATGAAATACTTT
Organism: Argiope trifasciata; assembly: GCA_026543055.1. Classification (NCBI taxonomy): domain Eukaryota; kingdom Metazoa; phylum Arthropoda; class Arachnida; order Araneae; family Araneidae; genus Argiope; species Argiope trifasciata. Next base: position 4,545,580 of record JAPMOQ010015914.1, read on the forward strand.
ATTACTCAAGTTTTTGTTAGAATCTTTCATGATTTTATTCGATTTTCGGAATGTCATATGCCTTTAAGCACCGTTACAATATTGTGAGTCATTTTGTGTTAACAAGGTATATCCTAAATCTATAATATTATATGCAATTGTTTTCTAAATTAAAAAATAATGATTATAATATTATAATGGGATAAAAAGTAATCACAATGAAAAACTGTTAAAATACAAATGATTTCCAAAAGAGATAATTGAAAACAATTCCTTAATAAAAAAAATCGAAATGGGAAACTAATATAAATTTTAAAACAATCGGAAATATACGAAGAAGTCATAATTATGTCATAGAGTCTGAATGTCTCTAACCGCTTCTTTTGGATAAAGTAAATATTAAGATAAGAATGATTATAGGAAAACACATCAAACAGCATCAGTTACGATCATAAAAATTTAGTAAAAGCATCCATTATAAGCTAATGTCGTAATAAATAGGTTTATATTATTCACCCATGCAAAAATATAAGAAAACTCAAAATATTTAATGTAAAGCTCTACAAAATGATACAAAAAGGAGCTACTTGCCCAGGAAAATCTGAAAATATCTGTTGTAAAATAGTTTCTATGTGAGTTAGTTTTATATAGAAGATTTGCGTGCTAGTCATTTCCCGGCAACAGATGTATTCAATCACTATCCACACCTTTTATTTCATTGTATTTTGCTTTTACTGGAATATTGGTAAGTTGGGGTTTTTCACTAAGGATTGCATAATGGAGGTTTTAGACTTCCTTCCTTCATTATTTTGTTTTTCTTCCGATATGTCATTTAAAAGAATGGCATTGTTGTGTTTGACGTCTTTCATATAAATGTATCATTTCTAGAAGGACACATCATTTAAACATATTTGATTGGTTTTCTCTTGATGGGCATTTTGTTTTGGTAATAAAAGCAAATGTTATAGAACTTACTTGTTTTACCTAAGAAGAGAGGATATAAATGTTCAATTAAAGTATTTTAAATTATCTTCAAGCGTTTTGCGATTATGAGAGCTCCGAACTTTAATCAGTTCCCTGAATATATTTTTTAAAGATATAAAGATTACATTATTATATCCAAGGAAATGAATCATATGAATATTCTAACATTATGATATTTTGCACTTAAAATAAACAAAATTAAAAAATTGGCTTAATTTTTTATTTGTACATTTCAACAACTGCTTTTTTTTCATGTAATGTGATTGGAAGAAATTAACTTCATTTTGCCAACATTTTAAAACTTTTATTTTAGCACGATTAAATAAAAATATAGCATGTTATTAAATATTCAAAAATCTGATCCAATATATATCGAGTAAACCTTTTCTTCAGAATTCTGAGAATATATCACCTTTATCATAATTTTTGTTCTTATAACTATTATTCCTCCTCGACATTCTTTCCTTTAATTCCTTATAATTTTCCTTAAAATATTATAGGCTGAAATGGCATGTCGATTAATAAAGAACTGTGATAAAGAAACAATTCCTAAAATTAGGTATATATTTGGAGGTTATAACAAATAAGAATTCCAGATTTTAATTCCAGTGAACTACTTTTCGTTTTTCTATGCAGGTCTTTTTGAAAAAATGTCTTTCTTAAAGTCTCGCAACTGTTGCAATAGATAAATAGTTGAATGAGAGCAAAACCCACCTAATAATAATTCATTTAAAGAATTAAATATTGTGAAATCCATAAATTGTAAAATCCTTTACTAAATTATGGTTTTTGTCAGTTGGTAAAAGCAGCGTATATATATTCGATTTCTGGTGCTTATTTTTTGTCCGCAAGTCAATGACTGATAGCGAAAATAATCACCTAAAGTCGCTTACCATATATTCAGCAAAAATTCTTAATTCACTCCATAAATTGATATTTTGTTATTCTTATTCACCATACTAAGCAATTAATACACAAATATCAGTTTTCTTTATTATTTTATAAAACAAATAAATCTCATGCGTGAAAGTACAAATCAAAGCATTCTTGGGTTCACAACCCAGTCCAAGTTCCATAACGGTTCCATTTTTTAAGGTAAGGAGCGAATACTACCTTTATTAGCGTAAGAGTATATTCAAATTTTTATTAACATTTTAGAGAGAATCCTTTTCCCGAGAAAATCAGAAAGTTCCACCCCTGCTGTTTATTTATTTGTCATTTTTACAATATATTTGAAATGTTTGAAGTTCTCGTTGATCATGGTAATGAAGTATATTTTTTTTGAAAAGAGTTAGTTATGACAATAAATTCTTCTTAAAATAATTAGATCATGGTAGTATAGTAGGAGTAGTAGTAGTTAGTATAGTAGTTAGTTATGAAAACACGTTCTTTTTTTATTTTCTGGGTTAACAACCGAAATTTGATAATGATCAAATCACCCTTTTCTGACAGATATTTACTTTTTTATTTATCCCTTCAAGTATTAAATCGGATCCTGAAAAACGCATATCAATAGACTTGAAGCAGAGTGAGCTTAAGAGAGAAAAATACTTGTGGAATATAAATAATACTGGTTAGAGCATGAGAAATTAAATCATTATACTTAATTAGTTGATTCGTAAAAAATAGTAGTCTTAAGAGAAATAGTAAAGATTTTTCTTTTATTACTTAAAAACACAATTTATATTATTTAAAAATTTATAGAGCTGCCAATCCATATTTATATGACATAAACACTAACACTGGAGCCAGCGCCCTGACATAGGGATAGCACGTCTTCTTCGTGATCTGGGGTCCCGCTTTTGAGCCTTGGTTCGGGCATGGTTGTTCTGACCTTGTGCTCTATCTGTGAGATGTGTGAAGTATACCCCACCCCCGTAAAAAGGGGCTGTGCAAGCGAAAGTGTGTGGTATCTTCATTTGAGCTAAAAGTTCGACTTCTGCCTTCCAGTGTTCAGAGGTCTTTACCCTCATAAATCACTGCATCCCCTTTCCGTATTAAACACGGACACAACATCAATGTTAATACTTGATAATTTATGGAATTTACGATTTAATTCCAGTTTTTATTTCATTTGGATTTCGAATAATTTGCATTCTAATATGATCCCTTCATCTTATTAAGACTTTTCGCTCTCACAGAGATTTTGAAAGTAGCCTGTATATAATGAAAAGAAATGCGAAATTAAAAGAAATATAATTATTTTAGACAATAGAACAATGGATTTTTTAAAATTCATTTGAATGTGTCGAAGTAATGATGAAATTGCATGACAAAATGTGTCATCCAAGTCCTTGATAGATTTTACTCCCGAAACAGGAAACATGTCTCGCATTGTTCTTTAAAACCTTTGTTGTAGAGAAAGAATAAATATTTCTATTATTATTAGAACAATTTCTTTTCTTTCTCTGTTTTGCTTTAGAAAAAGCAAATGTATCCATGCTTTAAATAGCTACAAATGACTCACAATACGGAAGGGAATGAAAAAGCTTTGTTACATTTTTTTTCTTCTTTTTGTGAAGATGAATCTGAAAGGAAATCAAAGAGTGTCTTATTGCAACATAAACAAGAACAAGGTTATTGAGTGTAAAATCATAGTTCATCAAAATAAATTGCCATCAATATTATGATCATCATTTCTTTAATAGTAACATAGAGTGCAGTATCATTAACCCTCCTAGTTGTTTATCCCGCGATTTCCGCGGTTTGGTAATCTGTTCACTTTCTACTGCATAATGCGTTTTTCACAGTTTAGTGTATTTATTTTTACGATTATAGATTATCGTATTATTATATCATTTTATTATGAGAGATACAGTATAAGCTCGCTTTGTTTGAAAACTAATTTAACTTGTAAAAATCGCATCTAAATAATGATTTTAAAAAATCACGCAGTCAGAAAGCTAAGATTGCATTGCTTAATTTTAATATTTCGAATCATGCATCATGTCACAGATAAATTATTATCAATGGAATTATTTTATGAAAAGTATCTTTCATATTTTGTTAATTCAAAAATAATTCGTATGTACTATTAGGCTTTGGGTGATCAGATTTTCGCCTATAATATTGGTCATGTTTAATTTCAATTTGAATCTAAATGAATAAATTAAATTCAGTAGTGCAGATTGTAACTGCATTGAATTATTTGAAACTAAAATAAGGTATCCGTTATTTCTTATATAATAGAAAGTTTAAAAATTGATTCCAATCAGCAATCTAAGTTGGAGTTAATTTCTGTTGATGTTATGGAATCCATTGAGAAGCAACAATTTTAGAATTTGTTACTTCTTGAATACTTCTTGAAAGGAACTTTTGAATACTTCTTGAAAGGAACTCTTTGAATACTTCTTGAAAGGAACTTTCATCATTGTATAGCACATTTTCTTTGACAATTTGAAAAATATTATGGGAATATGATTTAAAGTTCTAACCTAATTTGAATAACATTACTTTATTATTGTTACGTAATAACTTTATTCAAATATTGCTAATTACACTCTTATGTGAATATTAATTTTTCCCATCATTAAATTTAGTATTAATGTTAAATATATTATGCTGGAAAGGACTGTGCATGGAATTTCAAAAAAAAAAAAAAAAAAAGAATTTTTTGCTACTTGCCAGAAAAAGGATTTAAAGCTAAATTCCTCTTTCGAACATCCTAAAGGAATGTTTGTATCTCAAGATTTATTCATGTATTCACAGAATGATTCATGGGTAAAACGTATCTCTAAGACAAAGCGTATCTGAATTGCATAAATATTTATCATCACATCATTTATGAAGTAATAGGTCTGTGACCTTTTCATACGATCTTTATTTTACTATATTTCTTTCCTGATGATACTGAACATAGAAAAATATAATAGAGTTTAAAAAAAAAATACTGATGATGTTCGAGCAGAAGAGCACTGTACTTATATGGTGTTTTTATAACAGAGCTCATACACAATTAAAAATTTTTTAGCTGTCTCTACGAATAGTGAAACAGAATGTGTGTATGTATATTGAGATTATACAAGTCAGGTCACTTGATCTAGAGTTACCAAATTTTGTACATGCATATTTTGAAGTTAGAAAATATGTAACTCTGGGTGAATTTCTGAAATTCTAATTAATTAAAAATTGTTAATATTTGATGGGTTTTTTTGGCAATACAGAAATATTGCAGATGAAAATGAATTTAAAAACTTTAAATTTTCAATAATTTAAAAATTTTACCGCTTTAATTTAATTTGTTCTTAATTAATTAAAAATATTTTAATCTGATTTCACTCTAATAACTACATTACATTATTAACGTAATTTTTAAATTGTCAACATTATTGCTACTGTTATTTTATTCTGGCTAATTTTTTTTACTGCTTATTTTCAAATTATGAAAGTTCAGCATTTTTCCATGTTGAATAGATTTCATTATAAGGCATGTTTTTAATAATTTCTTTGAAGTTTTGCTATTCTTATAATTAAAATTTAACTTCAAAATTATGCAGCCATGAAAAATTTCTACCCGTTTTTAAATACTTTTTTTCTTTCATGTGGTTTAGTTGGACGTGTATGGATACATTCAACTATATCACAAGAAATACACTACTTTTATAACTATAAAACTTCTAAAAAATATAGGTCTTATATCTATCAAGTTTAAATTTATACATGTATTGCTGAGAAATTTAAAAAGTTATAATTGCACAAAATATTTAATTGAAATTTTTAGCACCAGAAGGAACAGTTAGTCTCTAAAAATAACTAGCAATAAACGAGTTGCCTTCTCTTTTTATCTTTTTTCAAATTGCCGTCACCTTTTTTTTCAGGTTACCATTACTTTTTAAAATTTACCTTCTCTTAGTAATATTGGTCAGCAGTATTTTGAGAAACAAAATATTTACATTTGTATTATAATATGCATGGCCTCCATATTCAGAGGTATATTTTATTTTAATTCAACTCCTTCTGTTTGTAAATTATTATTGCAATTATAATACAGCAACATTTTCTGACTCTAAGGGAGTCAGATTATTCAATATAATTTCAGTTTCAAGAGTACTTATAAATGCAATGATTAAAATGACAAGAGCAAGAAGGGTTAAAGATTGCTTCTTCTTCAGTTTCTTTCATAAAAAGAAATGAACAAAAAAGGAATATAATCATTCTGTTATCATCTTGGAAATTAAGCTATATAAATGATTAAAGTATACAATATTTGCAAAATACATTTTCGTTGAAAAAAAAATAATATATCATTTCAAATTAAAATAACGAGTTTTTGAATTAGAAAATTATTAATTAAAATATGAAATAATTAGTTGTTTTTTCCCCTCTGCACTGGAAATTTAAAATGCAATTAAATGTTCTCCGATCTTATCACGCGTAATTAAAATATTATCATCTACATATTTCTCCTGCATTTCAATTTTGCTTTTACCGAAAATTAGTCAACTTTGGAGCCAAGCATATTTGCTCGCATAGTTAGATTTCCAATTATTCCTCAGTTATTTACTCCAGTGATTCTCAACATGTGGGCAGCGTCCCCCTAGGGGGGTGCGAGCATATCCAAGAGAAAATGCTATTTTCTTTTTAATTGATTAAGTGACTGAAAGGAAAGAACACACACACACAAAAAAAATACATTTAGACATATTTAATAATTAACTTATTAAATTAAAACAACTTACTAAATTAAAAACAAATTTAATAATTATTAGTGCCTTCCTTGGGCCTGTCTTGCAGAGCAAAGTTTTTCGAAGGAGGGTTTAATATTAGAAATAGACACTCTCAGTTCTTTTTCTATATTTAGCTGATATCTATATTTTGTCTTCAAAGAAGCCACCGCAGAAATCCAGTTTCACAAAGGTAAGATGTTGATCATGGTAGTAGAATGCGAAATGCCCTTGTTTTTAGTGAAGAAAACTCATTATCCACTCCTACCCAAAATTCAAAGAGTGATTTATTACTAAATTGTCTTTTAGTTTCACCTCTTGCCGTGAAGTATATGAAGGCTTCTTCCTCTTCAATTGAGAGTTCTTCGGGAGTATTTTAAAATGGATCCCTCACCCACTTGTAACTTGATATCAGTTTGTCGTCAGCAAGAAAGTACTTTTTAAAATTCTTTTCTAGCATCGCTAAATGATTTTCAATGGTTACAAAAACAACTTTTACATACTTCAGCCTTGTAAGTTTTAATACAATTATTCGAATTTGCAGGCATTGTTAAGTTTTCTGGCTTTAAATTTCTGCTCTACAATTCCAATTTCCTACAAAAAGCATTAACTTTATCGCTCGTATGCAATATATGTGTATTTGCTCCTTGGAGTTGAAGATTCAAGTTATTTAATTTCTCGAATATGGCGACCATGTAGCTCAATTTCATCACAAATAAACTATCGCAAAAATTCTCAGCTTCCGATCTGTTTTCCTCTTCTAGGAAAACGGCGATTTCTTCTCTTAATTCATAAACACATTGCAAAAATTTCCCTCGTGATAACCAGCTTACCTCGCAATAAAATAGTAACGCTGAATGTACTGCACCCATGTCTTTACAAAGTGCAGGAAAGATTCTTGATTTCTGGTATCTCATTTTTATATAATTTATTATGGTTACAACCGTAGTTAACACATTATTCAAACCAGGACTCATTTCTTTTGAAGCCAAAGCTTCTCTGTGGATCATGCAATGTGTCCAGACGCACTGTGGCGATTTTTGTTTCACAAGTGCTTGAATACTTTGGAATCTTCCGGATATAGAACGAGTCCCATCAATGCATATTCCGACGCAATTTTTCCATTCTATATTTGCCTCGTTCATAAAATTATTTAAGATTGCTAATAATGCGAGTGCTGTTGCTTTATTAATATCTTTATTAATATCTGTTGCCTCATCGAGTTGTATTGAAAACAATTTGTCACACAACTTCGACAAAAGCTGACACTCTGCATCTTCAGCTATATCAGCAATTCGACGGGCAATTTCATTTGAAAGAGGTATAGACTGCAATTGTTTTGAAAAATTATCTCCAAATATAATTTCTATACGATCAATTGCGACTGGCAAAATACGCTTTACACCAATGGTGTGAGGCTTTTTGCATTTGGCTATTTTATATGAAACTTTGTAAGAGGCAATTAAAGCTTTTTCGTTCACAAAGTTTTTTTAAACAATTATTTTTTCTTTTCATATGATTTTAATTTTAATTCGAAGAATTCTCTGCGTTTGTTTACGCACTCACTATAAAGCGTTTCCAAATGTCGTTTAAGTTTATTAGGTTTCATGCTGTCTGCGGCTAACATTTTTGAACAAGTGATACACAGATGCCTTTATTCTTCATTAAAGTATTATTGAGAATATTTTCTTGATTTTATTTTCGGAATCACGCTCGCCTGTGTACTTGTTGATAATTGTCTATCGTCTAATGCTCGCTTGGGCCCGCTTAAAAATTTATCCATGATTCTTCATAAGTCTACTGCCGTGAAAATTTAATATGGTGAATTGCAATTGCACGAAAATGTATTATACATACACATTCAGAAGATGCAATAGCGATAGAAGGATCGACTCGAATGAGATCGTCTGGAATTGAAATTGGCTTCATAGAACTTTCTCCTTCTCCCTATGAGAAAACATTTGTTCACATCTGCGCACGCTCCTAACTTAACTTTTAAGCTGACCAGACAAATTCCAAACGAATCGAAACTTCGCGCGAAACCGTGAGAATGCTCGACATGGTGGGACGCAAGAGCAATAAAAAGGCATAGGATTCTTGTTTTTTCAATGCTGAGGATCGGTGTTGCAAAATGTCTATAAATTTCCATATTCTTGGTAATTTGTAAAGTTTAAAATTAAAGTTGTAGTATAGGTTTAGCGCCAAAATACTCAAAATACATTACTATTGTATAGATTTTATTGTATGCGGTGGAAAGGGAGGGGGGAGGCACGATGAAAATTATGATTGAAAATTGGGCCGTGAATACTAAAGGGTTGAGAAACACTGATTTACGCGGAATACACAAATGTTTAAAGTTTCACCTTTATGAATCGATTAAAGTAAAAATTAGCCTTCAATGGGAAAAATTTGATCTCACTGATTCACATATTTTTAACAAAGCTTTCGAATCATATTAAAGCATTCTACTATTTTATTGATGTAGATTAAGTAAAGTTAAACTGCACTAAAAAAGTTAATTAATTAGAATTTTTAAAAATATATACATTATCGTATGTATTATAGGAAACAATACTCTGATGCTTTGAAAAGTAGCCCAGTTTAAAAATTCACGAAATTATATAAACATCATTAAGAACAACCAAATGCAATCATTTTCTAAATTAAATTTGTTGAAAAATAGATTTTCCCACTTAAGGGATATAATGTCAGAAAGAAAAAAAAAATAATTTCTACTAACAATAAAAACGGATGCATTTATAAGAGAAAATTGAGCATATGAAAAAAGTATATTGTAACATTCCCCGTCAACCTTCAGTGATAAAATATTTCCGATAGCTGTGTTGCCTCTGTGATTGCTCGACACTTTTAGATAACCAGATGTGGCAGATGTTCTCCTTTCGGGACCTTTGAAATCTATAGCTAAAAGAACACACGGGGAAATTCCTCACCCAGAAGACAGTGATAGCGCTTTCAAAGACAATGGAACATCCAGACAATTGGATGCCGATTTTCCCTATTGTAAACGGACCTTAATTATCTTCCGAAGACAGATTGACGCCCTTGGAAATGGCCCTTTGTTGGACATGATTGGTCGAAAGAGAGGAACAGTAGCCACTGGAGAAAAAGAGGCGGAGATTTTCTCTGAGATAAAATACGGTGAGCTTTTTTGGAAGAGAGAGAAGGGTCTCTGGAAGACAGCTGGAGTACGCCTACAAGTCCGGTAGGATTTGGAACCCCCCCCCCCCCCCCACAAATCCATGACTGACTGACCACCCCTATAATTCCCAGTGGTGCTGTGTTTACTATTTAATGGAGAACTATTCTTCATGTAAAACCCTTCAACTTGGACTTTTGTGATGTAAATAGCAATTATTTAATCAAGATAAGAACGAGTTGTTCTTTGCACATATATAGGGCTGTAAAATAAAGAAGTGTCAACAAAGTTCTGAGTATTCTTTGATCTATCGAGATCAAGTCATTACAATACAGTCTGTTCCTGAATTATCAAATATGGCAAAAATATTCCTTAAAAAGAATTCATTCAAATTAATTAAATTTCTTAACTTCAATCGGAATTTTTTATAAATTCCAAATTTAAATATTGTTTTTTTTACTGGCGCCAACTAGGTCCAATAGTACGGTTTAGCTCACTCGTCATAACCCTGTTTTATGGGGTGAACTTCATTCATTTGTTTCGTTCACTCATTCACAAATCTCAATTTAGAACTGAATCTGAGAACCATCATCTCTGAAGCAATACCACCAGTGGTATTACTCTCAACATGAAGGACTTTGGGACCACGATAGATTTATACAGTGCTCCAGCAACCACCGCACACGGGGAATCATAATTTGACCTTTTAGAACTCGCAACCCAACGGATATGAGTCCAACACGATATCTCGACCGCCTCATATAAGACTCCACATTACTGACCTATAATTAAATATTTAATGACCTATATAATTACAAAAAAATAATTACCTAAAAAATAAAACATCTTGAAGTAAGAATTTTTAGCTTTTTCAGCTGCAATAAATCTAAATGACAATCATCTGTAAAAAGTGCGCAAAATACAATAGACCCAGAATTTTCAGAAGTACAAGCAGAGAGTCATTTCATAGATAAAAATAAAATGTATATAAAGTGAAACTTCTCTAGGAAATAAATGTGTACAATGATTTAAAAGATTTAGAAATAGTACAAAAAATGGTACAAAAAAAAAGATGGTAAGAATGGAAGGAAGATTAGCAGAAATACATAAAAGAATGATATAAACAGATTTGAAACGAATATTTTTATGGATGAAAATGGCTTTAATTACATTTTATTACCATTAAATACAAAAATACTGCTAAGAAAAGAAGTTTTTGATAATGTAAAAAAATAATCTACAGTAAATGCTTCGTTTGAATTAAATGCAATTTACAATCGACGTACTTTTCAGCAGACTCAGTATGCAAAATACCATTCAATATTAGCTTAATACGTGTTTGTGAGATTATATCCCGTTTTGAAGTGACACAAACATTATTTAGGAGATAGTAGAGAAATGAGCTGATATCAAACGATCTAATTATCATATCATACCCATGTCAGCAAAATTTTCATTACCGAAGATGAAAAGGCAATACTATGCAGGGAATTTACAATTATATGAAAACAAACAATATGAACAATAAACTATGAAAACGGGAAATGCAATTTTGTAGAATTACGCATAGCAGCCTTCTGATGAATGCAAAACTCTCGCTTTCATTAAAAAAATAAATTATGAAAATATATTAATTATTAAAAATTAAGTTAAGCATTGATGGAAAATCAGATTGGAATTCTAAAAATATACGATAAAATAATTGAGTGTTATTTACTGCAGAATGTCTTAATAAAAAAAAACAGAAATTATCTTTCTCACTAAGATTATTCTTATACCCTTATAAAAAGGGTAATTTTTTTGCAATGAATAGATCAATCACACTTTTCAATATATGTAAATATGAGCGATGAATTTGCATATGAAAATACAAAAAATTTAAAAACTCTTGTGCATCGATGATATCTAACGAATGAAGGAAATAATATCTTTTCGGAAAATAAAACTGCATAGAGATGACCTATCTCTGATTTTTCAATAACTATTTTGTGAAATTTTGAAAATAAAATGTTTTGAGATGTAGATTGAGCTGAATGTAGAAATGTAGCTCTCCGTAGTTAAAAGGTTGTTTATCTTTTTCAATACTAAAAGCCAGCAACCTGGCATAGGAGAAGCACATTTCTCCCATGATCTGGGCGGTCCCTGTAGTGGCATGGAAGTTCTTCTTCTGTGCTCTATCCATAAGGTATGTGAATATGCTCCTCTAAAAAGGAGTAAAAAGGGGTTATGTTCTCAAATGGAACGTATGAAGTAGCTAAGTCGTACTCCTGACACTATTTGGCGCTACTGAAAAAACAAAACACCCCCCACTCGGCTTTAATCGCTGACAAATAACTGTGAGCTAGCTTGTAAAGCCCTACAAGTCGCAACAACAAAAACAGATCATCAAAGCAAAAAATTTATTCCTTTCCTATCTTTACCTAGGTTAAATGATTACTCCAGGAGCCTTCAGAAATAAATGCAAATGTTCAACTTGTTCTGATAAATCAGAATAGGTTTAAAAGGTAAATACAGATAACATGTAATTTTATCTGTAGTAGAGGAAAAAAATGAAACCTAATCTCTCCCTTCCCATATTCAATCAATGCAGTATTATTTTCAATTGTCAGGAAAATGTCAAAATATATCTTACCTTTTATTCTAATACGTTTCACAGCAATTGCATCCTATTTTCATAGGTTTTAGCCCCTTTAGAACACTTAAGGACATGACATTGAACTTGGATCACACTACAAAGGGCTTATATTCGCTACAGAACAGGCGATCGAAATGAAAAATACAATGTAAAATGTCCATTTATACATTGTATATATATAATATAGCTTTAAAACTTTAAAGAAAATCAATACAATTTTATTACTGGAAGCTTGCTGATAATGAAATTTTAGTCTTAAATTTCATTTTTTAAAGTTGTTTTTCGTGCATCAAGTGGTTTGCACTAGTTCATATACAATAAAGTATTCTGCAGTATGCAATTTATTTTACACATAAAACGCTTACATAACACTGACACTTGTTGAGGCTATAAAAAAAGATTAAAAGAAGGCCAATTGAAAGAATGATTAAGGGGGATGTCATATTTTTATATGAGAAAATAAAGAATGCTTACAAATCGGATAGATATTTAAATTTCGAAATTTCTAAAAAGTTTAATAAATTAAATTAAAATTTGTTTAGTATGAAATATATTTTTACGAGGGTATTGTAAATGAAAGGAGTTTTCGAAATTTACTATGTTGTCAAAGTCGATGAAGCTTCATAGCATAAATAGAAAATAAATACCCACAATATTAATGTTAAATTATTTATATTTCTTATTTGCCAATAAAGCTGGAATAAGGATTTAGTCTTAATATATAAAATGACAAAATTTTTAAATAGTTTATTAAAAAAATGGAAAAAATATGAAGCACAAAATAAGAGCACACTAAATATTAAAAGTATATGAATAGAATAGAAGTATCGAAGAAAGCATATTAAATCCTATAAAACAATTATGCATAAAGCTATTTTCCCAAATTGTAGTATAAATTACTATAAAAAATATATGATTTAAAATTGTTCTATTGTATTGCATTTTAAGCACACAGAATTTAAAAAATATTATTTAATTGAAAGTTATATTTAAAAATAAATTTTGAAAACTATACTCAAATGAAAATGTTAAATTTGGTAAAGTGGTTCTGACAACAAAGAAGCGCACATGGCAAAGTGGAAAAAGGAATTAATTTAGAATCAAATTATAATAATTTAAATCTACCAAAGAGATTTTCTCTTTTTAATAAGATCTCCACATTGGTTGATGTGCACGTGGTTTCATTTTTCCGAAGATTTACTGCTTTGCTATAAAAAAAAACCCATCGGCTCAGCTGACATGACATGAGCATTACGCAATTCGTTAAGCAATATTTTTTTTATTTATTTTCTCATTTTTTAAATGACGTAATATTTTTATAGAGCGATAGTTTACTCATATGATATGAAATTGTAAACCCACAGGATAAATCAATATTAAGCAAACCAACCACTTTACATTATGATGATGTAGTGTCAACCGAAAAGGGATGCAGTAGCTTCCGAGTGAGAAGAGCCCTGAGCACCTGAGGACAGAATTCTAACTTCTAGCTCATATGAAGATGACATTCACACACTCGCTTGCACAACTCCTTTTTACAGGGGGGGGGGGGAAGGCAGTTTCATATACCTCACTTATAAATCACAGAGTTAAGAACAACCACGCCAGAACCAGGACTCGAACCCGGAACACCTAGATCACGGGGAAGGTGTCTGGAAACCTAGGCCAGGTCCTTTATCCCTAGGCCAGGAAACCGCCATTTTGCTTTGTGATTGCATTGAATGTGAGGTATAGTGTTTGTTGCTTAAAAATAATATTTTATCCATTCATATCACAAGTTAATATGCTAAATTGCATTTTATTATTTACTCACAATTCAGATTATTTGAAATTTTATAATTACATGAATGAAATAATTAAATTTAAGTCGAGTATTATGCATTATTTATTTTATAAATAAACATTGAAACGATATTTTTGCTTGGAATAAGTCAAAATTCTTCTATTTATGTCGGCAGCATCCGCAATCAGGTTCAAATTTTTCGAATCCAGCTAATTCGATTCAGTCACACAAGAGCAAAAATCTAATATGAATGCTAATAAGATGACTCTTATTAGCATATCATTGAAGATGAATTTTTGTTTATCGCCATACATATAAATAAGAAGTCAAATGTTGGAGTAGACAGATATATCGACTGAACTTTTGTGATGTTGGTTGTCGTTGTGAGTATATCTCAAGTAGATGTGCGTCATTCGATAAGTATGTTTTTATTTTTCTTTATGGTTACGAGATGTAACCACGTTTAAATAAATTTCAAGTTATTCTCTAATCATCTTTGCGTGGACTCTTTCTTAATAGGTAAATGCAATTTACTAATTAGGCCAAATTTATCTCAAGAATTTTTTAATTGAATTTTAACTGACCAAAACTGGTATTCAGCAGAATAAATTATTGCATATCCATTTATATTTCAATTAATAAGATATACTAGTGAATGGTGAGAATATAGCAAGAATTTAAGAAATCTTATAAAATACTTATTTAGTATCAACTCTAAACTACATATTTAATAAATGTTTTATTCAAGTAATTTCAACTAATTCTAATTTTACTTCATGATGTCAAGTTATAAGATTCTGATATCAGCATGTAATGTCAATCACTTTGCATATTTTCATATTTTCATACCTTAATATATTGATGCATGAAAATATATCAGCAGTGGATCATGTCATCATTTGATCAGGCATAAATTATATGTTAATTATATATATTGAAATAAAAACTGCATTTCAAAAAGTTTTAATTAGTAGTCATTGTTGGGTGCAAAAAAATTTATAAAACGGCATTTTTTTTGTTTTGTTTCGAATTTATCTTTATATTTAATACTGAAAGAATTTTATCTTATATTTGTTTAGTATAGAAAATATAAAATTGTATAGAAAAAAAAACTCTATTCTGTAAAGAAAATATAAAATAAACATTAATTAAAACCATGAATTTTCAAATTCAGATTTTTTTATAACTGGGAGGGGGGGGGGGGATACTAAACTTTCCCTGGAAGTTGATGGGATGCATATACAGAAAAAAAGGTTGAAACACTATTAAAATATTTTTATAAAATATGAGCAAAGTTAAAATTTTCTGTGGCAGGTTATTTTCATTCTCAATGGTTTCTCCCATAGCAATTAGATTCAAATATAAAAATATTTTTAAAACCAGAAATTTGGTCTCTTCACATGAGTGAAAGTACACAATGGAATCTTAACAAATAAAGTAGTAGATCCTTTTGTCGAAGTTGTTGCAGAATGCAGTGTAACTATAAATTTATTGTTTCTTATTGATACTTGTTAAAATGCAAGACATATTTAATTTATTTCAGCCGCTGTATAGAATATTTTATACATTATACGCATCTGTAATATTGCATCTCTGAGCAGTTAGTCCCATTTCAAAGAAGAAAATTTCATATATGAAGCTGAAGGGATAATATATCAATAAATCTAGACAATCTAGCACCCTGGTGACAAATCTAGCGATAAAAATGAAGGCTGTATAAATATAATAATTTTTGGCGATATCACTGTTAAAATTGGAAACCCGTTGATTCTTTGAAAAAAATTATGCCTTGTAGCGAAAACTTATAGAAACATGAAATAGAGCACTAAAGGTAATCGATCTTTAAAGCATTTCTTTTAGCGAAGCAAATTCTACAGCTGCATTTTTCAAGTTTAAAAAAAATTGCTGTTTATTTCGAGACTTTGATTTGTGCAACGGTTGTCTTTGTGCATGCTTCGGCTATGAGTTTTATTGGAATAAAATACTGTTATGCTTTAAGGATTTTGTTCGATTAAACATCGAATACTCTCAGAATGATTTCAATAACAATACGGACCTTCAATTCTTTTATATGTTCTGGTACATAAAGTAATGCAAAGTTTAATTCTGTATATAATGTGTATCTGAATCAACAGAAATTTGCTTAGAAAATGCAACACCAAATAGGGTATTAGTCGAACATGACTGGTGTGAAGATAGTATGAGACAATTGTGTTGGCGTCAAAGCGGCGATATCTAACATCCGGGAAGTGAAGATTTATTATTCACGTGGGCGTTCAGAATAATCCGATTGACATTTTTTGCTATAATACAATGTAAATAGAAGATGAAAATCTTTTACAAATACGATTAAAATTCCTACCTCATTTATAGACCAGGTCGAATTTTTCCTATATGGTTATACCATGTTCTTGAAATTACCCAGTTTCACACCATTGTTTGATTCATAAAGAAAGCGAGACTATATTTCTCATACGGCAGCTTCTCGGTCACAAATTTCAGTAATAAATTTTTTAAAATATGAAAGCATTTCTTGTATTTTTCATTTTATCTTGTATTATATATTCATGCAATATTTGTTGTACTTGTTGAACTAGTTACAAATGTATGCTAAATCTCATAAGCATATTGTGTATGCTTAAATTTATATGCATAACATGTATTCTAAAACTCATATACATGATTACATCTGTTTTGAAACAATAAAACTCATATGTATATGTTCGTAATTTGCGAAGTAACTGGTAACACGGAGGAGAGCTTCTGAATTAAGATTTTAACAAGTTTCATAGTTTGAAAACATATGTATTTATTTCTTTATTAAGCATTTAAAGAAAGATAAAAGTTGATACAAAAGAAAGAATACTAAAATTAATTTCTATCCAACGGGTCCAGCATTGATAGGCAGGAACATTCAAGCAATTTTGAAAATGATTTATCAAACGAATTTAGCGTTGTGAGCACGTAGACATAAATATTACGCAAGTGTATTCATAACTAATAAAAAAAATTAACCAGCACTTTTAAATCAACGACATTTTTAATTTAAAGCCCAAATTTTAGCCATGAAACAAAAAAAAATTCAATAAAGAATGCTTGAAAGTAAAACCGGATGAATATACCAATGTTGTCCTTTTAATGCTTTCTTAGGAAGGTGACAAAATAACCAAACATACATATGAGAAAGGTAAGAGAGGGGATGGTTGAAAATGATACACATATCACGGAACTGCATCAAAGAAAATGTAAGTAAATCTGTATTAAAAAATCATCAAGAAGACTCAATTTCATTTACCATTTCGTAATGTTGCACAAAATTGCAGCACAAAATCAAAGCTTAAAAAAGAATGCATATTGTTATATAGATAATGCGCTTTGATTTCCTTTTTGTCCTTAATATCGCCTCGACAAATGTCGAGATTTTGGTAATATCAATGTATACTTGATAATTCGCATTTATTTTTCCGGTATGTTTGCACAAAGTAAATAAACATCATTAGCTTTCAGAGGTATTTGTGGAAGTCTTAAAATTTAAAAAGGCATCTATTTTACATTTCTTCGAATTAACTCTCTTGTTCGAAAGCTGAATTTCTCCAAAAAACAAGTGAGACCACAACTTTTACCTTATTGTAATAGATTTTATTGATAACTCTTTTTTCTTAAATTATTAATCTGCTTTACTGTGTTTGCATGTGTGAGTCCACTTGTCACAGTAATAACCATCATAGCACTTTTCAGGAAAAGGTAGAGGTGCAATAGGCATAGGAAATGGAGGACTGAAACAATTATCTCCCGGCTCTGAAAGAAAAATAATATTGAATTATTTGTTACGAAAAAATGAATAATCGTTTCATAAAAAAATTGCCAATACTATGGAATCAATAATTATAAACTATAATATTGAAATGTTATTTAATCACTTTATTCAAACTCAAGCTAACAAATTCACAATTCTCATGTAATAAATAAATTTCCAAAGATTTATAAAATTAATGTTTTGTACTCTTTATTCAATGCTTGCATGAGTTGATCTTGCTCCACTTTTATATGAACAAGTTTTATTTTATCTTCTTAATGCGACTATTGCAACAATGATTTTATAAACTGTTCTTTTGAAAAATAAACTTTTTTTAAAACCGTTATTTAATTTTATAAACTGTTATTCAGATGTGCACAGATTTTATATAATGTCATTCATAAATGTGTATTACACATTAAATCTGTTTTGTTACTGATTCTTCCATTTATTTTGGAAGTTAAGATGAGCATAAACCCTCCTGTATCTTTCTCGTCATTCCAAAATCGGGATCGTGGTATAATAAGTTGATTAAGCTTAATAATTAAGAGACACAACTTTGTGTTGCTTAGAAATGGAGGATTGAATTCTCAATTTTTAGATAAAGTAGTTTAAGTTGGGGAATTTGGATTGGAGACGAATTTCAAATTTGTTAAGAACGAAGCACGCAAGACACATTTTTTGCTGGATAGAATATTGACTGATATATACTACTTAAGAAGAAAATAAATTATCAAGTGTAAAAAAATGGCACCGAGTGGCGTGCATAAAATTCCAAAAATTGGGATCGTGGTATAATAAGTTTACTCTGTCAATATCTGAAACTGTATGTTACATTTAAAAGTCAAGATGTTTTATAATCTTTTTACACTTTAAAATATAGATTTAGCTATTCTTAAATTATTTTAAAAAGGAAAGGAATTCCAAAATGATTAAAACGTTTAAGGAATCTTGTAAATTTTAAGTAGTATTTCTTATTTTTGGGAAAATTTTAATATTCAGAAAATATGGTTTTTAAATATTGTGCAATTATTGTTTTTAAATAGAAAAATATCGAAAATTAAATTTAAAGGTTGAATTAGATTACAATATTCAATTATAATTTAGATATAGTTTGATTAAATAAAATTTAATTAAGCAGAAAATGGCTAATGTGCTGAAGAAAATAATAATTTATACATAGTTTAATAATACTAAGTAAAAGAAATTCGCTTTCATATTTGCATAAAGTTTTATAAATAGACTTTTAAAACGGATGACACAAAGTGTATTCAATGGTTATTGTTAGCCAATAATATATTTAAATCTATCTTAATAATTTTTTTCTATCTTTTTAAATAAACCTCATTTTATATTTAAATCTTTCTAGTTGTATTTCTTTATAGGAAATTAAATGACTATAGAATCAAAAATTCTAACTGCATATTTTTATATTACTTCTTGTTAGATTATTCAAATAATATGAAAAAATCATTTCAATAATATTCTATTTTACCATCGTTTAAAACAAAATCAATAAATAACAAAAATCATTTGTTATCTAAATATCTGGAAATCTGTTAGGGGTCTGTTGCATGAATAATGGTGATAAAGTTTCGAGAGTTTTTTTCAGGAGAGATATCTTTCAGGAAAAAAATGGATTTTATTTTCATTTAATTCATTGTTCTGGATTAAGCTGATAAAATTCTACCTTTTCTTCAATTCTGGTCCATCACAGACAAGCAGTAAACATTACTTATAAAAAATCAACAATTACTTTTATTATGTAACTGGTATAGAATATTTTGAACAAACATACTTACTTATAACATTGACACAAGTTGGACAACAATTACACCCTATTACCAAAGGCGTTAAGAAAGATGGGCAATTGGGATCCTCGCAAGAAATATTGTCACACTGAGTTGCGCAGCTTAAAACAGAACCAGCAATAGAAAGTACAAGTAGCTTAGACATCTTGAGCAAAAAAAAAAACATACCCTGAAAGATGAGTATTTTTTAGAATTTTCTTCTGTATAATATTTGGGGTTAGAATTGGAAACACCTTATTGTATCCATATTTAATTTTTTCATTTGATGATTTACTGAACTTTGTACTTACTAGACTGTTTTGACCATTATGATAGTTTTCATATAATGATTTTCGAGTATCCAATTTTTAAGCTGTCATCAAGGCCTATTCAAATTGTTTGGCATTCTTTGAAAGCTAAATTCCAAGAAAATATGTTATTCAATTTGAAAGTTTATGATGTTTAAAAATGTCTAAATTGAATTAACAGAAGAGCCCATCTGCATATTTATATTTTGATTATCATTATTTTTCCAATGTTTACATCTTTAATGATTCTTAAATGTAAATTTAAACAAAAACGGTTGATATATTTAGGAAAAGTGATTTAGAGACTATTTCAATATATTTAAATCAATAGTTTGAACGAGTGCAAGTAGGTCACACTATTAATATTTTCCTTTATTAAAATTTTCATTTCAGTCTTTAATAAGGTAACTTACTCTGAAATAATAATTTTTTAAATGTACGAATTAAATATCCAGGCTTATATTTGTACATTAGTTTTATTCGGATAAATAAATAAAAACTTAAACAATATTCTCAAGGCATACTGTTTACCATAATCGAAAGTCTTGAAAGAATTTAACAATTTTGATAAAATAAGTTTATACTAAAGACTTTTGGGAGCGGATGATAAATAAATGCTATACGCCCATTTTCTAAACATTCCTTTTTAATTGAAACAAAATAACATAATGCTGTTAAAAATTGTATGTTTAGGTTTTCACCAAATAATGTTTAATTTATTTTTTTGGAATTTCTTTTTATCAGAAAGAATACTAAATTAGAAAAATTAATTTATCAAAAAATTTTAAGATGTTATTCCATTTTAAAGGAGGCATTTTGTTGAAAAGCAGCGCTATTAAATTATTTATACACGAGTCGCTTTGAAAGTGAATTCAAAAATGTTTTTATTCATGCTATTAATATAGTACATACTTAGAACACAATTTTGGTTTTGTACTTTTTTCAGTTATAAAAGATCTCCCAAATTACTTCTAGAACTGCAATTAGCTCCATTTTGCTTCTAACAAAACTTGAAGTAGTAAGACAAGTAGAACCTATTAAATGTACTGACTTTTTTCATTCGCCATCACATTTATTATATCATAACCGTTTCATGATTATGTTTATGAATTCAAATACATATTCTGCAAAAAACTCCTTTAAATGAAAAGAAACCCTTAAAATTGTATCTTAGATGACGCCACATTAAAAAAAATCAAGATAAATGCAAGTATTTATTGGATAATTCACATTTTGTTTGAACAATAATAATATAAATTAGAGTTAACAGTTGATTCAGAAATTAAACAGATATATTTATTTTCAAAGGTAGAGAATAATTTTTTATTTCAATTAATGCTTGAATTGTTAAAGAAAATTAGACAAAAATTATAAACTACAAATGTTCAGCAAAAATTAATTTTTAAAAAATCTTTTGAATTATTTAATGTATTCAATCAACATTAGGATTCAACAAGAATACTTTCATTACTTTAAACATACTATTAATAGCTTTAACTAAATTTTATAAAATAATATATAGTATCTTACAAGTTCGTTTTGTTATTTATAACTCGTAAATCTAATAACACTTAATCCATACCCAAAATTTTAAATGAATAAAAAAAATCCAGAATTCCCAAAATTTTTTTAACAAATCATTAATTAATCTTTCATGAATTTTGATATGTGATTGAAAAACACTGAATGAAAAAAATCACTCACCAAAAGATCTTCAACAATACGTAATTCTTTGCAATCTTAAGATGCTGAAGTCTTTTTTCAAAATGGGGAGATGCGCGTATATGGTAGTTTTGTTAAAGATTTACAATTTGGCAATAAAAGCTTTTCATTTATTCAATCGGCAAAGCATAATTTATGATGTTATATTCCTATTGTTTTATTTTTTGACGAAAATTCAAGTACATTGATAAATTGCATTTATTTAGGTACATAAATATTGTCCTACATATCACTTCATTTTACGATTGAATGAGAAAATTTATTTTTGAGCTTTCTGCCAAAGGGCATTTAATCCTAAACCAATTTTTGTGAACTATATATTTTTTAAAACTTTCTTTTTTCATAAAGGAGAATTATTTATAACCACAGAAAATGCAGTAAATGAATATTAAATAAGTACAATAAAAATAATACAATAAAACATTTTTATAGTGTACTGAATAGAAGCCTTTTTTTTATATTTTTTCACTTTGTCCTTAATTTATGAGCCTTTAAAATAAATATTTTATAATCTTGAAAAAAAAATCACATTTTATTATAAATTTCAAAAGGATGCCACACAATTTCAAATCAATATGATTATTTTTTAGAAATTTTTGTATATTGATTAACTGCGTTATTAAAACTTTTTCTACATATACGAATATGAGTAGCTGTTTAAGAGAGAACATTTTATTTAGTTAAAATAAATTAATTATTGATTAACCTTGATTTCTTAATTCAGGTGCCATTCATTCTTTGCTGTTAACTACATTCTTCATATCCCTGTATGCAGCAACTGAAAAACTGTCGTATTATGAAGTTTTAAGTGTCATTAAAGAAACCAACACCGTCAAAATATGAAGAGTTAATATTTTGCATTGCTTTTTTTTATAAATCTAACAAACACACGATAGATTAAAGCGATATCTCAAAAACTTATTTCATCATTCTCCCCCAAAAATTACAAGAAATATCTTCATTTTTTTCTTTCTACTAAAAGAAAACACTAATTGATTATTTATGTAGGAATTTATATAAATAATTAGAATTTCGTCACAATAAAAAATATTGTTTTATTTGTTTGTTTAAAAATTTATAAAACATTATTACAAACTACAAGTAGCGAAAATGAAGCTCAATAATTGGATAATGAATTGTAAATAAGATCACGTTTTAAGAATTTATAATCATTTGAAATTTATTTTCTATGTCAATCAACCCTTTTGTTTAATTTTTAATTAATTAAATTTTTAAAATAAATATATGCTGAGGATTAGATCGCTAATTATTTTCCTTAAACATTCTGTGCAGGGCATTGGTTTGTTTTTGTTAACATACTTGATAACTTTAAATATAGCAATTTTATACTTGGCAACATAGTAAAAATTGAATCAAAAATTGTTTTAAATTATATTAATAAAAAGAAAGAAATGATTTTTATATTTTATCATCTTTGAGTTGCTGTTCATAAACATAGTTACTCAGAAATTTAAAAATAATACTAAATTCATTCTTAAATACCTCCATTTAAGAATAACCATTTCTTTATTAAATATATTGTATGAAACTGGTTCAATGAATTGGGAAAGAACCAAACAAAATTATTTGGTATGCAAAAACTTCAAATTTATTAAATGCAACTGCATTTTAACTTGCCAAGTAGTATGATAAAAATATTAAAATGAATAATTGAATGAAAAATAAAAGCATACAGTAAATCAAAAAGCAGCTATACATATTGGAAAATGTCGGCGTCTTGGTATAAGGATAGCTCATTTTTCCAGCGATCTAGGATCCCCGGTTCAGGCATGAATATTCTTCTTCTGTGTTTTCTCTTTGAGATGAGTGAATGTGCCTACTTTCAAAAGGAATTGTACAAGCGAATATGATGCATGAAGTTGCAAAGTCGGAGTCTTGGCCCTAGTTGGCGCAATTGAAAAAATAAGAAAGGCTCACTCGGCCTAAATCGCTAATAGACCTGTCAACGGGCTTGTAAAATGCCATAAATAACAACAAAAACATGTTACAAAAGCGTTTCATTTCATTTAGTAGGATAATATAGAAATTATATAGCAGTTAGAAGCTAGTTAACAGTTCTACTTATGAATCGTAAATTATTATTAATAATTTCTGGATTATAAGAAATTATTTAAAAGTAATAACTAATTGTAAATATAAATGAATCATATTTAAGAACGAGGTAATATACCTCTTTAGAACATTATAATTGATATTAACACTGGAATTGAATTAAAATCACATTATTTTTTAAATACCAGCATATTTATTTTCAAAGATAATATAAGTTTCTGATCAGTGTATTTTAAGAAGACTGAAAAAAACTTTTAAGCTAAAATGCAATAAATACTAAATGGGCAGGTTTTGAAGAAAATACACAACAAACTAATCTGAAAGACAAATACAGGTACACGCATTTCAGTTTCTATTTTTGTAAATAATAAATAGACGTACTTAAGCTAAAAGCTTCCTTACATTTAATATCGTCACTTTAACTTTTTAAAGTAATGATGTTATCGGGAATACAAATTTGTATTTCTTTCGACTCATACTTGTTTGTATTTCACTCAGACAACACAGTTATTAGAGTCCCTTAAGAGATAGACATTTCTTGATACATACGAAAGATAAGAGAACATTTCCCAGATTTGGTATACCTAATAAATGAAAGAATTTGTAGAAATAGTTTTAAATGTAAGCAAATAATTTATCAATTATTACATGCCATCTAAACTAAAAACAGTAAATTTTTATTCATTGAGGCTATGTATTAAATTTAAAGCTGTAAAATTTGATACAAACATATTTTGGAAAATAGAGAGTGCATCTCGGGGCAATTTTCAAAAGTTTTAATTTAATAAAAATCAAACAAAATTCTAGAGTAGTTGAAGAACTACTCTATTTTGTTTGATTAATGTCTTCAAATTTCTCATGTGAAAATACATTTTGCATCTTTTAAAACTTCTGAAATCAGTTATGCAATGATGCCAGTTTATTTGCTAAGCAATATTTTTATTATTGATAAGTGATTAAAAATATGTTATGTAAAATTTGCGACTATTCGTTGAATAATGAATTTTGCACAATTTATATTTTTCAATAAATATATATACGCTGCAAAAAATTCCTTAGAGTTTAAAAGTTTTTACAACTATATTCAACTACCCCGTTTGACTCTCTTTCAAAGGAAACTCGCATTTAAGACAATAGCATTTTATTATTTCATGTATGAAATACTTTAAAATATATTTTAATTATATTCATAGATCTTTTAAAACTCAAGACAACTTTTTTTCTTAAAATATCGTTATTCTTTTAAACAAAAACAGTTTATAATCTATGAAAACTAAGTTTAAGCTAAGAAAAGCTATGAAAATTAAGTTTTTAACTAAGTTAAAATTTAGATTGTTATGAAGTTTGTTTTTTCAAAGTTGCTGACAAACTTTTTTCTTTTTTTTATTAAGTTTTTCTCTCAAATACCGGGGTTTTATTTAAAATTAACTATGAAATATGTACTATGAAATGTTCTATGAAAATGTACTATGAAATACATTTCATTGATTCCTCACATTGATCTAATTCTGCTGTATAAACAGAAGGGAATATGAAAACCTTTCTGATGCCTTTTAGTATCCAGTAATTTTTAATGTGTCTGCATGTGCGTTGTTGTAAATAAATTGTTTGTATTATTAATTAAACATAAATGTTCATTGCTCTATTCTTCAGATGTTCCTAAAACACTAAATAGTAATTTATAGAATTTTTTTTTAATTTTCTGCCAGCTGAAATACATGTTGAGCTCTATAGCAATTCTTAAATTAAATTATTTTCTACAATATTTTGCTACGCTATGTAATATTTTTCCCTATTTTTTGGTAATAAACTAAAAAACTCTGTGTATTTCTGTGACATTTTAGTATATGTTTTACGAGAAGTAGATGCGTAAATTTTGATATACCTAAATATATCCATTAACAATGCATAAGTGTGTGTTTCTTGTGAAATTATAATGCATATTTTACGAGTTGTAGATTCCTAACTTTCCATGTGCCTAAATATATCCATTAACAATGTTTCAAGTTGAATATTACGCTTGCTTTTTTTTGTACCTGCAGTTAGAATAAAAACTCAAGAAATACACAAAGATACATAAGAAAAGTATTATGAAAAATCTGCATCTTTATTAATTATTTTTCCGAAAACTTAATTGTTAGCTAATTACATAAATTATAAATTCAATTTTCACTATTTAACCCATTTCTAAATCAAATAAAGAAAAGCAAAATCTTATTTGATCCAATCTAAAAATAATTTTCATTTTACTTTTTTAAATATACCTATAAATTTTAGAAGCACAAATATGAAACTCAATTATAGAAATATACGAAAAAATAAATGTTATCTAGAGAAATCCATACAAATTCTAATTGTTTTACTCTACATGCATCTACGACAGCAGGAACAACCATATCTCAAAGCAGTTGCGTGAAAAGGACAATGCAATTCAGGGCATGGTTTGTCACAAATAATGATGCAGTTCCCAACAACAGAAATTATGATGCAAGACAGAAGTAAAATACAAAACATTGATTTCATCATGGTATATGTTACCCTAGAATATAACAATAAACGGAAATATCAGTAAAGGAGATAAAAGATCTTCAATGTAAATATTAACTTAATGAAAGAAATTCTCTAAAGTAAGATACACTGAAATTCTATAAAATATTATAAAAACGTAAAGGTAAAGAATATGAAAGCAGTTTGATTCTGTAATTGAATTATTAATATGTGCCACTTTCTGGTGCTTTCAGGTCTAAATGCTTCTAATGGTCAATGTGAATAATCTGTTATTTTAAATATTAACTGATCATTATTAATACTGACCGGTTTTTATTAATATTAACCAGTTTGGTTATTATTAATAATAACCGATTATTCACATTGACCGTAAAATATACAACAAGTGAATAGTAATACAATTAAAAAAAATTATTGAATCAGTCTTACAAAATACGTATTCAAAATTACAACTACCTGTACAAATACAAAATTCATAGTATATAAGGAATTATTCGAATTACGCTGCCATTCAATTAAATGTCACTTTCTTTGACCACGTGTTCTTTTTCTTACAAAGCTCTGAAGAATGTGATGATGATGTCATGTCCGCGTTATAGTGGAAAAAAGTTTGCAGTAGCTTATGCTGGTAAAGACCCCTGAGCACCTGAAGACAAAAGTCTGACTTGTAGCTCAAATGAAGATGGCACTCACACACTCGCTTGTATAGCCCTTTTTTACAAGGTAGGGAGGGAAGACTTTTTCATACACTTCTTAAACAGAAAACTGGGTGAGAAATAGCCATGCCCGCACCAGGAATTGAACCTGCGATGCCCAGATCATGGTGCCAGCTACCTCTAAGCCAACCCCTGGCTGAAGGACTTGATGACCAGTAATATGCTTAAACTTTCAGCTCCAGTGATGACTACCAATAATATCGGACAATTCTGCTAGAGCAAGTTGGAAATGAATTGCGCTGGAACCATATTAGCAAAATAACTGCCAATGAAATTTCAAAAAATAATTTCATACGAGATATAGTGTGAAA
The DNA here is from genome assembly GCA_026543055.1 of Argiope trifasciata. NCBI lineage: Eukaryota > Metazoa > Arthropoda > Arachnida > Araneae > Araneidae > Argiope > Argiope trifasciata. The sequence continues at coordinate 4,573,005 of JAPMOQ010015914.1, forward strand.
AGATGTTGCATTTACGACTACCACCTGGGATGAATGCAGTGAAAGTGATTCTTAAAGCTTCTGGTATGGTGTTCACTTTTCACCACTCTGACGGGGGGGGGGGGGGGAGAAAAGAGAGGGGTTTGGTTTACCTCCCATCGATGACGGGACTTTTTTTCCAAAGGAAGCTTTGTACCAAGGCCGGTAATGCCCGTTAGGACTCAATCACAATTCCCGCGAGTGTTTCTGTCGTAGTGGTCCAGTTATTCAGATTTACCTGTGCTTTTTGGAGTTTGGAGTGGCCAGTTTGTGATTGTGATTGCAGCATGTGCTACAATTGCACATATTTCAATTGCTAAAATGCATTTATTACAATAAAAGATATATATCCATGAAGCATATATATTTTTTGATAAGTATTTTGTTCTTGTTGATAGTCGGTTATGTAGAACGTAAGACTAGCTTCAAATTATCACAAAAATCAGTAAGGAATCATTTCAGTGTAATGACTTCTGCTGTTGCTGTTGTTTTAAAGACAATTGTCATTGACAAGCCCGCGATGACTTCTGTAAATTAAACATATGTTTTCTTCTTGGACTGAACTGTAAAGTGATGATTGGCAATAGTTTTTAGTATTCTCAATGTATTTGGTGATATGACGTAACGAAATTTCTATTTCAAAATAAATTATAAGTATTCCAAGAAAACAAACGCCTTTCTGTAATCGTTAATCAATAAGTTGGAGTTATGTTTTTATTTAATAAGTGTGATGTTCATTCATTGTGGATTTGAGAGAGACGAAACTGCTCGGCTTCAGGGAGTTCATCGGCTTCCTATTTGTTTGAATTTATTTGTTGAGTAGAGTTTAATATTTTTTTTCATAGCCCATATGTCCTAGTTTAAACTGCATAAATTTATTGAAGATAACGTTATTTTTATCAGTTGCAAATATTTGTAAATAACCATTATAAAATTATAAAAAATTATAACTTTCTGTTTGTGCCTTATTAAAAATGATTAATAATTAAAGGTTGTTAAATTATACATGAAAACCTAAACGAAAGTTCAGATACATACTAAACATACATATTCCATCTCAAAACCATCTAGTTTATAACCATCCATCCATTTTGGTTTCACTATTAGTCGTTGTATTTTATTGAGGTATTTTAATTTCTGGATCTAAGATCTGATAATATGTCACCAATTTACTTTTTTTTTTAGTTCAATTCATCAGTGTTCCAGTAAGAGTCAATGCAGAAATTTAAAACTCTATTTGAATAGAAAATTATTGCATGAAATATAATAAAATTTCCTCTGAATCCTCGTAAATGAAATAATTTATCTTTCTTATCTACTTCCTTTATTTTCTTGGTAGAATTTGTAATATTCATTTTACTTCTTTAGAAAAATCCTTTATTCAAACTTCAAACGATTGTTTCCGTAAAGTGCCATAACTATAAAACAGTTTTGCCATTTGGGAGGGAGGGAACAGAGAATTGCCAATTACATTAAATGGAAATATTCATATACCTTGCATCACAAAATCCATTTGCTTTGCGATTACAATATCATGTTTATAAAAATGTTTATAATTACCATATATTATATATAATACTTATTTATATTTATATTACTCTATATTATTTATTTTGACGCATTTCCTTAGATATAAAAAATACAATAAAAATTACTTCTAAAAACGTCTTTTTACTATTAAAGAGGCATGTATTTTAATTTATAGTTATATTCTACCTTTTACCATTACACATTTATAAATATTATGAAATTTTTCTTTACCATCTTCCAGCCTTTTCACTAGGGTGAAATTTAAATTAGTAACTAAATACTAATTAATTATAGAAAGACGCATTGAAGTTTTAATCATCGAAAATGCAAAAGTATACTAAATTTTAAATTGTAGCATTACAGGAAATGAGTGAAAAATTTATAAGAAAATTCCTTTTTTACTAATATGAAACAAGTCCAATTAAATAAAATTATTGTAAAATTAAATCCACTTACCAGTTTCTGGGAATTTAGATCATGAAAAACTTTTATTCTATAACTAACATATTGAGAACATAGAACATTTTCTTTCATCTGTTATACTTTTTGCTGCTATTTGTAATAAAATTTAATAAACGGGCTTTAATCGTAGGTTGTAAAAGTAATACTTATTATTTATGGCCGTTTATTTTTAAACACCTTGAGTCATTTCTACATATTACTATTTCCTCTTTTGAATCACTTTTTTATATTGCTGTGAGCAGATTTAAAAGAATCAGATTACCTTTTTTTAGTATCAAGTTTAGTCGTAGTTTTGATTTTACGTCTTAATATAAGATACATTATTGCAGAAAGACATATCTTGAAAATACATGTATGTAACTTTTATGACTTTATTCTAATTAAGATTTGCAAAAAACATTTAATGACCTTTGCATTGTCTATTTTAAAACTTTCATCATTTGTTTAGTTTTTGAACGATTTTTCAAACCTCTGCAATTGTATCTCTTTTACAATTTGAATTTAATTTAAAAACAATAAATTTCAATTTATTAATCATATGCAAATACCAATTTATTATATACTGAAGAGAAAATATGAATTTATTTGAAGAAAAATTGCTAATTTTAAATATTTTAGAAGAAATAAGAATTTAATTGCAACAGCATGAAATATAATATGAATATACAATACTTTTTATTTTTTAATGATTGCTTGTACTTAACTAAATTATATCTCAATGAAAATATTATATATAATATAATAAAATGCAAATATAATATCAATTATATCTCAAATAAATTCAATGTAGGAATTGTTATAAAATATCATATCCTTTGATATTTAAATTCATTTTTTTTCTCTACACTTTTTTCCTACAGTGTTTATACTTCCTTCTAATAATTTTACTGCTCTCTCTTTCAGAAATGACACAAATATCGTTTTTTATTTCATTGATTTATTTCTCCATTTTATTTATTGATTATAAAATTTGAAAGTTGTACCATTATTTGTACGAAGGGATTTAAAATTTTATTTCTGAAGGCAAATGAAATGTATTTGCATTAAGTAACTTTAAACATTTTCTGGATGCAATTTTTTTATCCATATTGAAAGCCAAAAAATGCTAAAGTATTTTAGTATTTATAAAGCTTTCAAATATTTTATACATGTTTGTCATAGTTTATATGATAAAATATAAGGAAATGAATATTTATTTTAAATAATTTTATTTTACAGCTGGTGAAATTTGAATTGAATTTTGCTAGTCTGTATTATGTAAAATAAAGAGGAAGACCATATCGTTTTCTCAACAAGTATATTATGGCACTGATTGTTTCAAATTTTACATAATCTTGTGACTGACAGCAAGTGTATTCGCCATTAATTGAATTTCAAAGCAAGTTGAATTTGCTGCGTCTTTCTTCTTGAAGTTCGGTTGTAGTAATGGTAATATCAGTCTAAAAAAGAAACTACATATCAAAACATATTCACATAATAATACATAAGTTTTTAGCAATTTATATTTCATGAAAAAGGTTTTTTATCTATTTACTTAATTATTTTATAAATGGTAAAAGAAAACATCAATTAAATTTTTGTGTAATTTTGATGTATATTATTTTTTAATAAATAAAATATATTGAATTTAATTTGTTAATATATTTTTCCAATATTTTTACTGAGCTTGAGAAAGAATGGAAATTTTAATCATAACATTTCCCAAAATTTTTCTTCTGAAAATTTGAATGAATCGTATTTTTGATGAATTTCAATTCATTTCAGCTCGTCTCTCAGTCAGTACATATATGACTAAAGAAACCCAAAGAAACTAGTTAGGCAAGAATTGGGCTTATGATTAAACAGTACCTCAAAACTATATACTGTGTTTTTTTATCCAACAAGAGAACATAAAGATTAGATGTTTAATGGTTTGAATAGAAAAGGACAAAAATTTAGACTGACATGTTATTATTGTGCCAAATTTTGGGGTTTGTTTCCAATCTTTTATCAATTAATCAATAAAGATAACGACGAAAGATACCGTTTCAAAATGAGCCTTCGTTTTTCTTCAATTTATTATGATTATTCAATTTATTAGTTTACTTAAGTAAAGAATTGTGGTGTTTTACTAATCTTGATCATATATATATATATATATATTATTATTAATTAACGTTGTTTAATAAATGCGTTCTCATACTAATTCCATTAAGAGTTTATAAATCACTGAAAGTGTTTATTGAAGTTGTAATTCTTATATTGATAACATTTATTAAGAGCTTAAATTTGGCTTATTAGTTGCAAAATATAGTTATCTTATATACAGGTAATACTTACAAGTTACCTTATATACAAGAAACATAAGAAATACACCACAATAATTGTTAGTATACTTTATACACAAGTACATAAATAATACAAATTTTCATTTAACTTTTTTTATGAAGAAAATTAATAATGAAAAATACAATATGTTTAAATGATTACAAAAAAGTTGAAGATTATTTCATTAAAAAGTTGTGACATTATATTTATCCTCCCATTATTCAACCAAAAATTCTTTCAGAAAAATTTTGATGAAAAAAATTGTCACTCATGGAATGTTTTGTTTGTAAGAACTAAGACTTGTACATACTTTGGTTTAATGCTAATATCAACTTATTCTACAATTTATATTTTACTTTTAATTTGCAAAATCGCATTGATCAATTTTCCAATATATTTATCTAAATTTTTGAGAAGAAAAGTTTAAGCGTAATTATGTAGCATGCACAAGCACATATATCCATCTAACTCATGTGCAATGAATACTTATTTTTATAGTATACTAGCTGGTACCTAGAGCGTTGCTGTAGCAGATGAAATAATTTTGGTAATATCGTTTGAGATTTAAAATAACTGTCTTGTTTAATTAGGAATGATAGAAAGAATAACATTTATTTTCGTATTGGAAATGAATACATTCATTGAAACCTAAATATAAATAAAGGAGAAGCGTAAATAATATCTATTCTGTTTCTTTAAACTTTAATATTCAAGACTTTAGGGTTTTACAATATATATATATATATATATATATATATATATATATATATTTGTTTTTCCACCTTCAGCAGAAACAAATAAATACAAGTAATAAGTATTCGAGGTTTCATTGCAATCGGATGAGCGGTACGGCAGCGCATGAGACATACAGACACACATTCATTTTTATTTATATAGATAATAACTAATTTTTTAAAAAAAAATTTGCTATTGCTAGTTTTATAGGTTTTTTATCTTCTGAAATATTTTTAAAAAGTTGGATTATTTTTATGTTTAGAGATCTTTTTATTTTTTTAACTCATAACGCTAAAGGCAAATTTTTATATAAAATAAATTACAGCATATTTACTATATTTATGATTTGCTTATTGCTTTAAATCTCTTATTTTGATGTTAATAATGTAAATAAAGATATTGCAATATTTATCCATTATTTTAAAATTTGTCGCAAAAATATATTCGGCATATATCTTAAGGTTTGTTTAGCAAATCATGCTTATTCCGCTTTGATATTTGACCTACAAATGTTTCTTAATAACTGGGAGTGAGTGAGTTAATAATAGTTTGAATAATAGCTCAATTACAAATAATTCTTTTCCAGCTCATGCATGCCTTTTTATAATGTATACAATAAAAATGCAACCAACACACAGCTCACACCATTGTTGCATCCTCTAGAGAAGCAAGAATTTTCTTATCAACCAGGTGACTTCTCCCATGATTTAGGTACTTTTGCGAGAAAATATGAACTTTTTCAAAGATAATTTTGATTAGAAATTTTGTATATTTATGCATTTATCTTATTGGATTCCTATCATTAAAAATTAAAGAAATTAATTCGTTTTAAATGCTACTTACTTATGCTTTAACGCATTTGTGACAGCAGTTGCAGCCAAATTTTAAAGGTTTTTCATCGGGAGCGCAATGCAGACCAGGGCAATCTCCCATACAAATGATTTGACAGTTCCCGAGAACAACAATTATAATACATGAAAAAAGAAGTAAATAAAAGAGTAGATTGTACATAATGCTTGTTAGTCTAGAAAAAAATAGAGAAATGTAAATTATGATCATTAACAAATTTTCATTAAAAATTAAAGTCATACATTATATTTCCTGTCTTCCTAGAAAATTTATGTTGAAAAATATGATTATAATTTACAGTATCACTTAATAAAGAATGTGAAAAATATGTTTGTAA
>JAPMOQ010015914.1:4579252-4596847 GCA_026543055.1 Argiope trifasciata
CTTAATAAAGAATGTGAAAAATATGTTTGTAATTTACAGTATCACTTTTGAAGCATAGCTAATTTATATATATATATATATTGTTACGGATTTCTTCTATATTAATCCGTCGGGTTCTTTTTACCTTGTTTATATAGTGGTTGTGTATGGTGTTAGAGATGATGCCACAAACAATGATCAGTTCTTTAGTTGACTAACACAACACAGACGTTTATTTACAGGACGAGGACAGGACAGCACACAGACGACAAATATTCACAATAACTTTGTACAGGATAACTATTTACAGCCGAGACGTACACACAAGACAACACACTGTAGATAGTAGTCCACGGGCTGTAGTGACAATGTCCACAGAGCGGCTAGACAGGATTCAGCCGGAGAGGGAATCTTTAAGGGATTCGCTTTACACCTCCTGGGTCTCTCCAGAACAGGCTGTTCTATTCCTTTGTCTCTTCTTGCCTCTACTGTCGACTTACTACTTCTCACAACGGGACTACTCCTTAGTTCGGGACAGCTCCGTTCCCGACGACGGCACAACGGGCTACGACACAGGCTTCGTCAGTATATGCCACACAGAGATTAGCAGTCCTCCGTTGAGGACTCCACAGTTCAAGACCTCTCTCTTTTAGGTCTTCCCGATTAATTCCACAGCGCTTCTTGTTCTCGTTGAACACTAGGCCGTTTAGCTTCGGCTTATCTCCACTGCCGCACTTCGGCTTGACTCCACTGGATTCTTCCTCCTTTCCCTTTTCTCCGCTGCTTCGCTTCGACTTTATCCGTCTCGATTTCGCCCGATTTCACTCTGACTTCACTCACTTAGCCCTCTTCGTTATATATACCGGTGGTGGGCGGGGCTAACATCTTCTGGACCAATCAGGAGCGTTCTGGATGGATCTCGGCTCCTAGTGGACGGATCGGGAAAATTCTCGATGTTTCGGGTACTTTCCATTTTGTCGCCAAAGTCGCCAAATTCGTCGCCAAGTCGCCAAATGGTCGCCAAGTTTGTCGCCAAGCCTTGGGACCTCTGACGTCACACCCATTTACTATTCAATACACATTACTGTCAATCTGTCTTCCTTACATTGACAGTATTTGCGCGGGAAAGCAAAACCACACGTTCGTAACATTATATATATATATATATATATATATATATATATGAGAGAAGACAGATATAAATATAAATAATATGTCATTTTCAGTAGAGCTTCTGCCTTACTTAGATAACCATAACTTCTTATAAACCTAATATCATCATAATTATAGGATGCGTAACACGAATAAATTTGGTTTTTTAGAATTAGTTGTTCTAGTTTTGATTTAAAACATTTCGCATCTATATGAGAATTTAATTCAAATTTATTAAGTTTGATTTACTTTTTGACATTCTAGAATTTTGGAATTTTGTATGCAAGAATGTTCTAGGCTCTTGGTGAAAATGCATTATTTTATATTATGTGATTTAGTTGACTATTAATTGATCAATTTAAATTTTTGATTCCATGGTTGAATCCAAGCTCTCCCATATGGTAATGAGTTCCAAAAAAATATCTGAAGAGTTTATTAAAATTACAATAATAAGATTATATTAAAAATACATAATAATTAAAATAAAACAATGCTTATAAGAATTGAATAGAAATGATATTGCATTTTTTTATTTCATTTATTCCTGTTACTTTTGTATTCGCTTAAGTGTTTCAGATTTAACTTCTTACATATCTGTTTAGATATTATTATTGATAACAATACTCAACTACAACTGCAATTAGCAGCACATTATCTTGGTTTATGAGCTACTTTTGGAATTACTACAAATTTTTTTCGAAATAATGATAACAATATATCTACATCAAATATAACAGAAAAATATGTAACAATATGCCAGGAAATTTTATTCGAAATCTACAGCATTTTATACATTTTTTAATTACAGCATTTTACGAAAGAAAGGAGAAATACGAGCAATTCATTTTTTTGAGAAAATCAATATAATTTTTTACATAATTAATATTTGCTATGTATTTTACATATATAAATAGACAGAGAACGTATTTTCAATTGTAAATAATTCAATTTTGTCATTTTGTTGAATAAATGCAAAGTTAAAAAGATTTTGTATAATATCGATTTTAGTATTAGAGCATTAATTTGAAAGTCCAACCTAAATGAATAAAAACTTTCATTTGATTCTTACAATAAAATATGCGAGCATTATTGTGTAAAATGTCCTTACTGCTCTAAATCACTGACTTTCTACAACTTCATAATTAGTATCGTTCTATCTTTTACCATTTTTGAAAAAAGAATAACTTCGGAGCTTACCGCTAGATAGCGCTGTATGTGATTGTATCACATAGCAAATAACCGTGATCTGTATCTAATTAATAAATATACATTGGATATATGAAAATAAATGAAACGTTTCATGAATACACTTTCCGTCGTTCTAACATTAAGGGGAATTTAAGTAGGCATCCAGTATATGTGTTATTCTACTAATAATAATGATGAATATGCATTCAAGACAGGTCAGACGACTGGATTTACAGCAACCAAATTTAGAATATATATTCCTCAGAAATTAAAATGTGGATCTCGGAGCGATTTTCTTTGAAATATTTTTATGAATTAAGAAGTAAGCTAAATTTTCTGAAATTAAAAAAAAAATAAGCTATATATTTTTTTTAAATGAAAGAATTGTTTTTTTAATCATGCCAATTTAATAGTCATATTTTTTTTTTGATTTTGTCCATTTTTTCGAGAATAAAATGAACTTAACAGCTTTTAATAATATAAAGAATCGTCCTTTTTACTAATTTAATTGTTGTGTAATATTTTGTTGAATTACAGCAATTTAAAAAATTATATATAAATACAGAGCGCTGTTACTCATTTTCAAAATTATATCAGCAATATACTACAAACTACTACTAAAGACTAAGGTTTAAGGGAGATCATTCACAATGTTTTTTCCTACTATTTGATAAAACTGAAGTATTTAAAAGGCTTTTATGAAACATTATTAGAAGAGGAAATATGATGTTCGAGGAATAATAATTTATAGTAAACATATCAAGTATTGTACATTCTCTTAAAAACGTCATAAAGTGATTAAATAAATATTTCACTTTAATATAAAACGAGAATTAAATGAAGTTATTTTCATTATACTGATTAATATGATTTAAAAAATTATAATATACAAATGAAATTCTTAGTATACAAATAAAATAAGAACAAAATTTATTGCGACAATTTTTACTGAAGTGACTTATGTAACTTATAGTTTTGAAATCGCTTTGTGACTGCTGATATCATTTATAATTTAAAATCGTAATTATTTACTCTAAATTCATCCTATTTTAAATAATAATTTTAATAATTTTTTTTAACTTCATGTTATTTATAAATCAGTACTCACTCTGTTTTCAAACTTTTCAGACTGTCAACAAAAGTCAATGCTTAATAGTCTTTTATGGAGAGAATTTTATTGACGTGTGACATACACGAGAGGCAATTTTTCGCAATGATTTGCAGTAAAATTTAATATGAAAGTATTGCATTAGTTGCACAAATACTTTTTGCGACTAAATGTTTATAAAAGCAATCTTTTCCTTTATGTCACAATAAACGCGCTTTATGAAATATATTTATTCTTTTTTATACGTAAATCAGTTTTATGCACTTGAAGTTAACGATTAATAATTCTAAAACGAGTGACTCTGGTTATAGATTTTTTTTCTAAAGTTTACTAGATTCTGGTTTCATTCTAGAACGTGTATATTGTTTCAAAAATGAATAAAGCAGTTAAGATTTCTACGTTTTCAAGAAATGTGTTTAAGAGCAGTTGATATTGAATATTCAATAGTAGAGCTGCTATTTTATTCTTTGTTGCTTTTATATTTCTTTGCTTATTAATTTACTATCATTACTTGTTTAAAAGCCTTTGTATCTATACCTCCTGGATTACACAATAGATATTCGATACGATTTTAATTTTCTTTTCAGATGTCAAGAAAGATTAATGTTAAATTACAATTATGTGTGAATTTTAAAAACTCTTAATCAAATAATTATGATAAATTCTGAAAAGGCAGATTTCTTCTAAATTCCCAAATTTTCTCTCACTCACATTTGAGAGAGGATGCTGATTGTTTTTTGAATTCATCTTAAAAATGAATTCAAATGATAACTAAATGATATCATTTCAATGATGTCATCGAAGGATTTTATCAATTATAATGATATTAATGAGTTATCTATTTCTCATAGAGCATTTAAGAATTCCTCGAGAATTGATGATTAAAAAAGTCTTAAAATAAATAAATCTATACTATTACTGATATATAATAAATGTGAAAGTTTGGATGGATGGATGTTTGTTACTACATCCAGCAGAACAGAATTGGATGAAATTTAGCACAAAGATAGATTATAGTCAGGAATAGAGCATAGGCTACTTTTTATTCCAGTTAATTGAGTGGTTAATTTTTTATTAATTAAAAACTAACTTTCGCACCAAAAAGCTGAGGACAAATCTTTTCAAAGATGAGCAAGGCTCCATTTTTTTTCCCAACATAGTTGAGGTTAGGCTTAGAAGAATTTCAACCGATTATTTCAAACGATTCTGTTTATTTTTTTAGTGTTTGATGTATTTAAAATCAAATCTTGTTGATTAATCTATCTTTGGGATTCATTCTGAAGTACTTTTAAATTAAAAGAAAACAGAATAGAAGAAATAAAAAAAAGATTCTAATCTGCATTGCGTTACTCCAACTGGAATAGGAAAGTCCGTCAGATACGTTACGCCAACTGGCGGAGAAAAAAGTCACGCATTTATGTTGCCCGATTGCAGTTGAAAATTCACACTTGCACAGTGTGTTCTGATTGTCAACAACTATTTTTTTTACGGAATGGACTAAATATCATCAACGGAACTGCTTTGTATTGTAATTTTCAACTGACTGAAACTTCAATTTATTTTTGTGTGCGCGCGCTCTTGTGTTTAGTGATAGAAATTCCAATCTCATAATACTTTCAATGGAATGGATTTTGGATAATTTGATTGCTGTTTTGTTTTAATTCTGGTAAGCACTATAAATAAATTGTTTTTAGGTTAGTTGTTTTGATTAATAACCATTTGGTGCTTTGCGAAGTTTGTAATTTTTCAGTAAAGCTTTGTTTAGGTTTATATTACAATCATTTTTTAATGCAACTGTACATACTTTCATTATTTTCAATTAAATTTTTCTGCATTTATTGAATTTTTTTTTCTACATTTTCGTTTATTTACTGCAGCTTTCAACAAAATCTTATTATTCGAAACGCTATTGCTGTCGTTAGCTCCACATTCTTCCGTTTCGCTAAAATTTGGCAACTAACTATTTTTTAGCGAAAATTATTGCTTATCAAAGCTGTTCCCTAATGTGTTTTTGTAATTAAATTGTTAGTTCATATTTTGAATTGTTTTCTCCAATTTTTCGTAGTAATGTCATTTTACTTCTTATATTAAAATTTTGATTAGTATATTCAATGTAATTAATGTTTTTGCATAATTATTTAATGACGCCTTTTAATTAGTTTAATATCGTTTAATTCTTTCCTTTCCCATATCCTTTTGTTGTTGTTGTTGTTCAAAGCCTTAATTTTGACAAATGGCTGGGGCAGTATGGTACTTTTCCGTAAGCCAGGCGCAGCGAGAAATCGCCAGATAATGTAGAATTCCCCCACATTTCTTACATTTGCCATTCGCTTCTCTTGGCGACTTGGCTCGCGTTTGGTTCACATTGGAGAACGTTAGTGACAGATTCATCTACTGAAGCGTTGCATGTGAAGTTCATGACATGTGACTTTTACATGACATGAATTGATCCCAATGGATAAAATTTGGCATAGATATAGATTAAAGCATGGAATAAGTCATATGCTACTATTTATTCCGATTAATTGAGTGGTTAATTTTTTATTTCCTAAAAACTAACATTCCCTTCAAAAATCAGCCAGACGAGTAAGTCTTCTGGTTTTTTTTCCTCCACGCTAATGAGGTTATGCATAAGAAGTTAGAATTTTGACTATTATTTCGAACGATTCTGTTAATTGTCATAGCGTTTGATGCATTTAAAATTACACATTAAAATTAGTGTTGATCTTTTGGATTCATTCTGAAGCACTTTTAAATTAAAATAAAACAGAATAAAAGAAATTAAAAATTTCTAATCTGCATTGCGTTACCCCAGCTGACATAAAAATATCATTAATTTGCATTACTCAAACTTGCTTAGAAAATTCACGCATACATAATGTGCTATATTTGTTGACAACTATATTTTAATTTTAATTAAAAACTTAAAAATTATGTGTATAATACTTTTGTAGCTATTTCATTTTTTATCAATAAATAAAATAAATTTGACTTCATTTTAAAGAAATACGGACTTGATTTGCTGTTTTGTTTTATTCTAGGGGCACATTGTTAATAAATAGTTTTTAGGTTAGTTGCGTATTTTAAAATTGGTTAAGTTGTATTTTTATATTTTTCGTATATGCTTATAGTTTTAAGTACTTTGTTTTTAGGGTAATTTTAATATTTTTGTTTTGTTATCATTTGATAGCTTTTTGAAATGCCGGTAAAAGGCAAATCTAATCTTTCGAAAAGGAGTGCTAAAGCTCGGGCTATGAGAGTAATTTGAAATAGTGAGTCGAATTCTCAAACAGAATTTTGAAGAATTAAGGAAGCGGAGAGGCAGGCTACATCTAGATCAGCTGAAAAGCCAGAGCTTGCAGAAATGAGCATTCCGAATATTCGGCAACTCAACGTTCTGCGGAAACTTTGAAGCAAACTCAACAACGCCGACTACAGCACTCCGAATATTTGGCATACCAACGTGCTGCTGAAACTCTGAAACAATCAGAACTAAGGTGGCTACAGCACGCGCAGCATTTAGCTTCGCAACGTGCTAAAGAATTTTTAGAAGAGGCAGGAAATCGGCGAAAAACCATTGCTGAGCTGACGGCACATCGACTTCAAACGTTTACAAGAAACATGTGATCCGTATTTTATAAAGCAGCGTTTGAATATGATTCGACTATTGACTATGCCAGTCACAAACTTATCAAAATGGAGAGAATGAGTAAGGAATGCAGATTTTTCAGGGCACTTAAATGGAAGGACGAAAGTGCTGGAATGTGTTGTTCTGGTGAAAAAGGTTCCGTATCTTTAATAGAGGAGCAGGTGGAGCCTTTAAAACAGTTATTTTTTTTATGAGACAGCAGAATCACGGTGTTTTTTGAATAACATTAGAAAATATAATTCATGTTTTCACAAGACATCTTTTGGTGCTGACAGTGTGATTGTAACGCCAAGATTTTCCCCGACTTTTAGCATTCAAGGCCAAATGTATCACATAATTGGGTCTCTATTGCCCGGAAAACATGAGCGATGCTGCAAAACTCCAGCGAGTAACGAAATAGCAATGGTGATTGCAAGCAACGAGCAGACTACAGCTCGAGACATTGTTCTACGAGCACACGATGGCACACTCTCCAGAATTGCTTATGCGCACCGATTCTACAATGATCTATAGTACCCAATTATATGTTGGAAAGGGCAGGAGGGGTATCACTTTAACATCCACTTAATAAAGGGCTTAACCAGAGCAGGCTGAGAGATGAAAGCTACGTATATTTACAGGATACTATAAGAATCGATGGCAATGTCAACCTCAACAATTCAGGGCAATTGGTAATCCTTTTCTCATCATTTGTAAATAGCCCGAGATACCTTCACGAGTGTACACATGACGCATTTGCGAACGTTCGTGACTACAGGGGATCAGATCTGTTCATTGCGCTCACGAGCAACCCGGCCTGAACAGAAATAACTGAAGCGCTCATGCCTGGCCAGACGGCGTCTTCATCTTTTTTTCTGATTTCAGCACATATTTTAGTCATTTTTTTTTTTTTGTCGTTGTAATATTTTTTTCAAAGCATCAACGTTGCTCAGTTGTAAATCATATTTGTAGAGATATAAAATATTTTGATTTTTAATAAGTGAATTTGGCTTTTTATTGCATTTATCTCCAACAAAGTGAATAAATATCTGTAATAAGTGTATCTTAAAGAATTTTGACAGATTGTTTTGTAACAATTGATTTTTCTTTCTAGATACATAGAAATAAGACAATCGTTCTTTTTATCAAAATTTTGGATGACGTTATGGAAAAAAAAATCAGCATTTTAACAATTTATTTTGATAATTTTGTTTTCTCTGGGCACAACAAACAAATTCTGAAGTTACATTTTCCCGAATTAAATGGCTGTTGCGCCAAATAAAAGTGACCTGCGCTACAAATTTAAATTGGCTCAGTTTTATATAGAAAATCATGTTGAATTTAGCAATGAAATCTAAAGACGATGGTTGTTTTTTATTGCATAATTCACATCTGATGATATCAGTCAAATTTTTACAGATTCAAATAAAGAAACTGACATTTTATGATGATACAGTGAAATAAAGAATCGCATTCTTCATATAAATTTTGTATTTAAAAAAATATATTTAGGGTATTGAATAAATTCGGCTACATTTTCAATATTTACGTGGAAAATGGGAAGAGTATTCAAAGTGATAACGAATATGTTGTTTCAGATTGAAAGGAAAAAATATGTATAAAAAAGAAAGAATTTAAAACATTTATTAACATTTTTTATGGCTATGCTTCTAACAATTTCAAATCACTTTCATGATAGAGATTTCTTTTCTATTCTACGCATTTACGACTGCTAGAATCACATTTCAGTCCACTATCGCAGTCAGAATCCTGGATTACTTTCCCTCTCAAATCTTTTAAGGGATAGTCAGGGAGACAGGATTCCCCTTTCTCTGTAAGAAAGAAAATGATAAAATTAACTATAAATATTTGATAAAGTTCTGAGGTAAGATGCTTTTTAAATAAATATCTCAATTAATGAAAAGAAAGCTTGCGATCTTTTCAAAAATCGTAATCATAGGGGGAGGGGAATATTTCTACAAGCGCGTAAAGTAGTGGAAAGGCACATTTATGTAAAACAAATCTCTCAAGAAAGATTTTTGGGAAATTCTCTAGTTGTCGTTACTGGATTATAAGAAGTATATCGGGGGGACTGAAGAAGAATAGGATATACGAGATCTGTATAAAGAAAATCCGATCTTGAATTTCCCCCATGCAAGATGATAATGATGCTAGAGCGCTGCCATTATGTAAAAGGAAGGAGGCACCTAAAGGCAAATGCTTGATTTTTTCTTATGTGAAACCATGATGTTTTCATTAGGGAGTTTTGAATAATCGAAGGCAACAAATTGCCTACGAAATCGCGTAGGCAATGAGTAAAGTATAAATGGCAATATTCATCAACATATTTTAATCGCCTATATTTTTTACCTGCTTTTACTAGTATTGCATTATTATTATGTAAGCTTCTTTGAAAGCAGATATGTTTTTAAAAGGCTGACTTGCTTTTACCTTACTGCTTACGAATATAAAAGGCTGACTTGCTTTTACCTTACTGCTTACGAATATAAAAGGCTGACCTACTGTTTTTTTACCAGTATTGCATTATTATGTATGCTTCATTGAAAGCAGATGTATTTTTTAAAAGACTGACTTGCTTTTACCAGTATTGTTTTTTTTTATTACGTATTCTTTTTTGAATGAAGATGCATTTTAAAAAAGTTGAAGTGGAACTATGATATCATAGCTGTTATTTTCATAGAATTTTTTTCAGAGGAAATTAAATAATTTATTTTTTATGATTTGTTTAAAAAAGTTCACTCGCGTTTAAAAACAGTTTTGATAAAAAATTTTCTCTTTCATCCAATGTGAAATATCGCTTCATTCATTCTTAAGTGGGAAACAATGCAGAATTTGACTTCTTTTCTGAGATTAATCCATTATGAAATTTTTTCATGATCTCAGTAATTAGAAAATAGCAGTTGGTGTTTACAAAAATATTATTTTCATAAAACAATGCTAACATGATTGAAATTTATCATTATATACATAGAAAGAGAGGTGGTGGATAGAGACTAATAGAGAATCCTCTTGTTTCAAACCGGTTTAAGCTGATTTATTACTTAAATTAATTAAGACAAATAATGATTTAAAAGATTATAATGTTCTCACATGATAACTTGAAATTTACAATCGTAGATTTTTTTTCCCTTCTTTCTTTTTCTTTTCTTTTAAGATTATTATTCGCTGCATGATGTCCATCGAATGAGCTGCTTCTTTATGTATTCAACGGATTTTTTAGTTTCTCTTGTGATGACGGAACAAATGAACAAAGACACTGCATCAGATTCTTCCAAAACGTAAAAATTCTCTAAGTGAAACAATGCGGAAAATTCAACAAGTGCTTTGTGATGATGTTATGAAGTGACACAAATTACGATGTAACTAATCTTAAGATGGCCGCGTAATAATAAAGAATGATCAGCATTTCCTGGAGCTAAAAACCTCTCAAATGCGACTGTTATTGTGAGAAATCAAAATCTGCTTAAAGAAACATAATTCAAAAGTTTTAAAAGAGTCAGCAAGTATTCTGTCGAATCAAGGGTGCAATTCAGCGCAAGCACCAGGCCACCAGAACGACGAAAAAACACACACCTCATAACTGTAAAATGAAAATGTCCCATCACATTCATCAAACGTAATACAGAAATTACTGGCGAAACATCGATTTCCATTCGTTCACGAGCATTCCTATTCGTCAGATATGGCTTCTGATGTCATTGCGTCTTCTGATTGTTTACAAAGTTGAAGAAAATATTAAAAAATTGCTGTTTAAAGAGCAAAAAAATTATGCAGAAATTAAAGACCGAGGAGAACGTTCCAAGAGAAACATCTGAAAATGATTTTAGCAATGGTGGAATCAGTGAGTTAAATGTGGAAGTAATAGGAACAGTAGGAGGTACTACGTGCTTTGGAAGAGATTAAGATACCAATCCCTTTGTATAAATAATATTTTGTACAGGCCAAAAGTCGAATACTTTTTAAATAGCTTACGTAGATGCCTTTACCACCAGTGATAAGGATAAAAACAATTAAGCCATGACCCTTTTACCCTTAAAAAATTATAAAGTGAATGTAAAATTGCGATGGAAAATTTATTAAAATTAGAGGAAGTATTGCACGTAAGTAAAGCTGATACCAATAAATTGTTTATGTTTTCCATTTGCATTGAGAGGAAACAAATTTTCAGAAATTAGTTTGTACAAAAGTAGTACCAAATTTTATAATTTTAAGTTCAGTGATTGTAGAGAGATATTTCCTTCACGCATGTCACTTAAAGCAATTTATATACAGGATTCTAGTCTAAAAATATTATCATATTTTAAAATATTAATGATACAAAGACAATAAATATAATAGAAAATAAATTTCTTTACTTTGCAATGGAACACAGATTCCACAACATTGACAATTGTTCTTCCTTGCTCTCACATGACCTGGTGCACAGGTTGTCACCTTACATCTAATTCTGTCGCAGAAATCTGGTTCACAAACTAAGGCAGCTGTGACAGCGACAACGGCAAACAGGAATAAGGCTACCTTTGCCATATCTTTGAGAAATAAATAGGTAAACAGTAATTAATTCAAATGTTTTAAATTTTACAGCCATAAGAACCACATTAAACGGAAATTTAAATATTTTCAGTCGTTTTCATTATAATTTAATTAATTTAATTTAATTAAAATAGACTGTCCTTTCTTCTTATTATTCAGCAACTTCTTGAAAAATGAGATATTCCTTTAACAATCATATTAAAGTAGAAATCTAAATTACGCAATTCTACCAAATAAATAAAACTCTTTTTCCTATCTTAAAGAATTTTAAATAATAGAAATTTATGTTCTGGGGCAATAAATAAAAATTAATTTAATTTGCATTATGATTCAGAAAATGTTATTCAAATAAACTATTCATCCTCAAGTGATGTTTAGAACATATTTTTCCCCACCTACAGAAGAAATAAAAGAAAGTAAATGAGAAAATTTTATAATAAAAGAAATTATCGATATTTTTCATCTAGGGATTTATGTTTTAGTAACACTGCCTTTATACTTTGGACTTAAAAAGAGA
This sequence comes from Argiope trifasciata, assembly GCA_026543055.1. Lineage (NCBI taxonomy): Eukaryota > Metazoa > Arthropoda > Arachnida > Araneae > Araneidae > Argiope > Argiope trifasciata. Next base: position 4,591,379 of record JAPMOQ010015914.1, read on the forward strand.
AATGCCTATTCTGAAAATAAATTCATGTTTATATATATAAGCCTAAAATATTAACCCCTATCTTTGTCTTCAGGACATTTGCAAGATACCGACATATAGATCCATACAGCAATTATTACTTGAGGAAGCCTAACCCAGAATCTGGATGTAGTCAGCACAACCATACCAGCATTTTGTTCCTTATAAAGAAGATAGAACCTCATCCTCATGCGTTAAGTGCCTCTTCAGAGTGATTATGGTATCACGAAAGATTATTCTGAAACTTGATGCTGTATTATAAACCAGATATATTACTAAAGGAATAAACAGGTTACAAGTTTCTTGAAATTTCGGACTGGCAGTTTTCTTTTATTGGACTTTTTATTCTTTCTATAATTTAAAAATATTTATTCTGTAAATTTTCAAATAAACAGTCTAATATTAAGAGAATTATCGAGTTTTTTTAACCATATATACAATATATATACTATTTCCTTTATCAAACAATGTTTATATGACAATAACTCTTTTTTGGTAATCATGACGGGAAGTATATGAATGGAGGAATAATCTACACGTTTAAAGAATTCACATTAATACTTAGCTTATTTGTATAAGATTTGACTCAAATATTTATTCGACATAAGAATATTTATATTAACATCACATTGGAATTACTCAGACAATTTTGATGAAATTTGGAGCATATATTCTTCACTTGGCTTCTAATAAGCACTTTATCGGCAAATCAATGTAATATCCATGTATATCTGTAATGCTGTCAAATGGCAGTGATTTCTGTTTTGATGACATTGATGGTCATACATTAGCAATCTGTAGCTTAAACATACTAGATCTACAACAAGAAATAAGATTCCCTGGCATAATTTAGGCATCAAGAATAGTTACATCATTATAACATGAGATATGATAGAAAATTTGCACATTGAATTGGAGATGCTACAATGTCACTTTTTACCATAAAGAAGATGTGAGATATTATTGAGCATTAAATTTAATATTATCCATGACTAGAATTTCTGCGGATAATATATTCATGTTTGCTTGCTTTAATTGAATTTTTTTTAAGTAAAGGGTTATTATTTGTAACATCATTCAAGATTTTTTAAATTTATATTGCTTACTATATGACCTCGAAGACATTGTCAAATAAATATGCCATCTTGATAAATATTCTGCAAAATGTTGCTCTAAGTCAATTTTTTCTTAAATGTGAATGGATGTGTGTATCTGTATTTGAGCTTTATAGGACAGACCATTTGATTTATAGCAGCCAAATTTGGAGTGTATATCTAAGCGATTTTTAAAATTTTAAAGATAATTTCGATTGATTAAAAAGCAAAATGAATTCTTATAATTCATTTTACTTTTTAATCAATCCATTTTTTCATTATAAATTTTAAAATTATTATTGCTTAAAAAATGTGATAATGTTTCAAAATTTTTAAAATTGTCTTTTTAATTACACCAATTTAATATTTGCATTCAACTTTTTTAGAAAGTTTGCAATTTTTGAAAAACTATTTTTTTTTTGTGCTTAGTTTTAATTGAAGACGGCATTTTTGCCCTGAAATTTAAACCGTTTCCATTGTTTCATTAAATATTTAATCACTTTGTTTTCTTCCATTATTGCTAGTTAAAAAGAAAAATTCTATATAATACCTGTACAGTTCTCAAAATGAATAAAAAAGTGAACTAACAATAGCTCAAAAATAAACTATGGATTTTTTTATTATCGCTGTAATGCCATGGAACTGCCCTTAGAAAATTCCTCATTCATAGCAGAACATTAGTAAGATAATCAAAGAGTTTAGTTTTAACGTATACAGATTTGACGATATAATGAACATGAAGTTATATCTAAACAATTGTACTGAAATTAAATAAAATCAGTATTCCCTAAGAACCAACTAATTGTCAAAAGACTCTTGTATAATACTTTCTTTAGTAAAATCTAGTAATATAAAGATTTTTATGATATAATCTAGAATTTAATGAAAAATAGATGCAATTTATGTCTAATCTTACCTGGAGGAATGTAGTCTATTTTAATCAAAATCTTCCAAAAGCTGATGGATATAAGGCAGTTGAAGATTTTTATTAAAGTTCAGTCTACAAACATATCTTTTCAGAAAGACATAAAATTTAAACAGGTGAAATAACATAAGCGATCAGCGCTCTTTATGTGCCTCAAAAAATTAAAGTAAGAAATAGGAGGTTTACTTAATGAGGTAATAAATTTTCAAAGAGCATTGGCGTTTCTGTTGATATTCAAGAATAAAGGAATGTCATGGAGAATGTCATTATTGCGGTAATATCATTTCATCCTTTTTAAAGACATTCCTTCACATCAACCAGCCTCAAAATATTTACATAATCATGCACTAAATAAAAAATGTACAATTTTTTTAATATTTGAATTGTTTAAATTGTGAATATTTTATTATTATAAACAAAAAGATTGCGGTACACATACTATTTTCTAAAGTCTAAAAATTAAAAAAAAACTGTTTTAGATTGATACTAATGACTTCCATGTTTGCCTTAATAACTAATTTTAAATAAGGTAAAAAATTCTTGTTTCTTAGTTCAATATGTGTGTAATATTTTACTATGGTTTTTAACGAATACTAGCTGGTTCTTGGCGCGTTGCTGCCGCAGAAGAAATAACTTTGCAAATATCGTTTAGAATTTGAAATAGTTATCTTGTTTAATTAAGAATGACAGGAAGAATTATATTTATTTTCTTGTCGACAAGCATAAATCTATTTACTCTATTTAAGGAATTATTCTATTCTACAGACAAATATTCATTTTATGTATTATATTTGTGTATTCTTTTAAAATTATAAACTTGATATTCTTTCAGAATGGTAATGAAAGAAACTATTTATTTTGCCTTGCGATTCGTAAAATATTCGTTCAGAATTGCCAAGTTTAATATTAAAAAAAATCTGATTAAAATAATTTCTTTTAAAATTGATTAAACATGGAAAATATATTTATACCATAAAATCTTTAATCTACACTGATGGAAAAAAAAATCCCAACACCAAGAAAAAATTATTGTACAGTAATGAAATTTTAGGAATACATTTGTCTAGGTAACATATTTAATTGATTAAAGTTTCAAGATCACAGGTAGAGCCATTGGCGAGAAGAGCCATTTCAAATGTGAAATGTTGGTACATTAGTAACCGGTGTAACCACCAGAATTTTGAATACAAACATGCAAACGTGCATGCATTGGGTCGTACAAGTGTCGGATATCAGTTTGTGGGATGGAGTTCCATGCCTGTTGCACTTGGGCGGTAAATGCAGGGACGGTTAATGCTGGTTATGGATGACGCTGGAGTTGTCATCCAATGATGTCCCATACGTGCTCGATTGGAGAAAGATCTGAGCAGGCCAAGGCAACATGTCGACACTCTGTAGAGCATGTTACGTAACAACAGCGGTATGAGGGCGAGCATTATCCTGTTGGAAAAAACCCCCTTGAATGCTGTTCATGAATGGCAGCAATCACTAGACTGACGTACAAATTTGCAGTCAGGGTGCGTGGGATAACCACGAGAGTGCTCCTGCTGTCATACGAAATTGCTCCCCAAACCATAATTCCAGAGGTAGGCCCTGTGTGTCTAGGCCGCAGACAGATCACTAGCAGGCGTTCACCTGGCCTCCTTCTAACCAACAAACGGCTATCACTGCGACCAAGGCAGAACCGGCTCTCATCAGAAAACACAAAAGATCTCCACTCCGTCCTCCAATGAGCTCTAGCTTGTACACCACTCACGTCGCAAACGGCAGTGGTTTGGAGTCAGTGGAATGCACTGTACAGGGCGTCTGGCTCGGAGCTGTCCTTGAAGTAACCGATTTGTAACAGTTCGTTGTATCACTGTGGTGCCAACTGCAGCTCGAATTTCAGCTGCAGACGCAGTACGATTAGCCACAGCCATACGCCGAATACGACGGTCTTCCCTCTCAGTAGTTCCACGTGGCCGCCCGGAACCTGGTCTCCTTGAGGCAGTACAATCCCTTGACCACTGCCGCCAATACTCATGCACATTGGCGGCATACATTCCTGCCAAGTCTTTCAGCAATATCGCGGAAAAAAAACCCACTTTCTCGTAGCCCTACAACACGACCTCGTTCAAACTCAGTGAGCTGTTTATAATGGCTTCTTCATCTTCTCAGAAGCATCCTTGACTAACATTAACCCACTACGTCAAATCTCAACTGTAAATAACGATCACGAACCTTACAGCGCTTATTTAAAGCAGACCTCATTTGCATGTTCATAGTGTCGCTACTAGCGCCACACTTACGCGCGTAGCTCGAAATTTGAATCGAAGTCATCTTTCAGATATATAAACACACCTACCAAATTTTGTTTATCTAGCACAGCTCCTTCCTAATGTTGGGGATTTTTTTTCCATCAGTGTAATTGAAAAGATAATTTATTGAAAACTAAGATGATTAAAAATTATTTATACTACAATATTTTCAGAAGTTACAACAAAAAACACTAAAACTGTATTAAATTTTTTGTTAAAATTTCAAACCTATAGGATTGGTTGCCCTAAATCTTTCTAGCACACTCTCTAATAAAACTATTAGCTCAAGGAAAGACTTACATTGCATTTACGTACAATAGCTACGAAATTGTACGTAAATGTAATGTTTCTTTAATTTCTTAAATAATACTCTCGCTTGGGTTTAGCATCTTTATTGAATCTGTAGTCATTTTGGGGAGTTATTTAGTGTTTAATCTATGGTTGATAGATGCGGTAAATAGATCTGAAAATATTTTTTATACTTTAAATGATTGTATTATACCTATGACCTTCGCGTAAGTGCAAGCAATATGTTGTCAATGTTTTGTCGGAATCGGATGAGAGGTACAGCAGTACATAAGAGACATATAGGGAAAGAGTCCTTTTTATTTATATGGAAATTTAACTGAAACATCCTACATTTTTTTCCATTTCCTCGGCGTATGAAGTGGATAACAGAAAAAAAAAATGAAAAGTAGAACAATTTGATGTATGTTTCGGAGGTGGGAGAACTGATAAAGTTTGATGTTTTCAATCTTGAAGGGAAAAAATACTTCTTTATATTAATATCATTATAGATAATTTTTATTTGTACTCTGCCTATCCATTTGCATAAGAGTCTCTTATTTTAAATTCAAGCAAGCGACATTTGTTTGCACAAAATATTTCTAATATAAGTCTTATTCCCCTGCCTCCATATAAAATCGTAAACTTTGAATTAGGTCTCGAATGCCTTTCTTGGCATTGGCATGAATTTAGTAGTTTTGCTGAATCTTTCGTTGATTTTTCTGGCTATTAATCAGGCAATAGAAAATTAGTGTTTTAGATTTATTACCATTGACTAAAATCAAATTTTGCCACAGAACCACTGTTGCGTTATCAAGAAATCTACCCGATTTCTTGAGCCTTAGAATTA
>JAPMOQ010015914.1:4596857-4607304 GCA_026543055.1 Argiope trifasciata
CCAAGTAAACAAATACTATTCATAAAAATAATTTGATTTACCGCACAACCACAATTATAATCGCATAACTATTGCCAAATTTCATATATTTAACTCATTGAGTTTTGAATTATAATACTCATAGACGTGTGAAAATACAGACTAAAAGTAAAGCAATATTTATATGGATTAATTTAAAAATTAATAGATACATATACTTTCAATGTTGAATCTGAATGTCAAATTTTCCTTTGAATGAATTTTAAAAAAATTAATAGAAAACTGCAGATTTGGTGTAAATCATATTCCAAATTTCTTTATTCTATCTCAACGCGCTTGTGAATCATCATTGTCTCATACAGATAGACTGACCAACAGACAGACGCCTATATTTTCCAAAAAATGAGCTTGTCAAATGCGGAAAAGTCAGAAAAAGAGAAATTTATCAAAATCTCGAGTGCGAATTGCTTAGCGATTCTAGAACTTTCTTTATACTTCACATACATGAAAGTAAAATTAAAACAAAAAAGTTACATTAAGAATTTGAATTTTTTTCTAATAATATTTGCTATTATTTGAAAAAATCTGATGTTCTATGTTAGTTGAAATAACAAAAATATTGTTTGAGGTAGTGGTAAAGGGTTTACATTGGTTGATAAAAATCCCCATTTACTGCTTATTGAATAAAACCATATTTTTTGATAAACGAATATCCAGGAGCTCAATCTGTTATGCAAATACTTTTCCTTTTTACTGCGGATGTTTGACAACAACTATGTACTAAAAAGATTAATTTTTTTTTATATTTCTGCTATAATTTCAACATACAACAATTATGGTAATTCTATCGAAAAAAATTGCATCTGCAGTTGTTAATTTCAAAGTAACTTCTTGGAAATAAGCTAAAGCTTTTAATTATGATGCATTTTGAATTCCCTGCATACGTGTATATATAGCAATGAGAACTATTTTGCTAGGTATAACCAAACTGATAATTACGTTTAAGAGTTAATCCGATGAACAGTTCGAGACATCTATCGACGTCATTCTGAAGTTATAATCTCTAAACAATTGTGCATGGTTAATTACAGCTTTCATAAACGATAGATGTGGGTTTCCTTTTTTAATTTTTTTTTTATTATTCATGATAAAGGCTTGTTTATTTATTTAAGAAGGGCAAATCCTTTCCTCCCCGGCATATGTCACACATATTAGCTGTTTTTTAAAACAAATATTTTTATCCGGACTCAATTAAACAAGTGGTCTAAAAGTATCACCTGATATTCGTCAATTCGTAATATGAAAATCTTTCTTAGTAATGTTTTTCTGTAAATCAGTTCTTTTATTCTTTTTCTTTAAAGGTTGACTACAGAAAATATGCTATATTTTCTGCTTTAGCTTGTAAATATGACTATGTAAAAATTAATATACTATATAAAAAATTTACCATACTATAGGGCCTCGTTTTTATAAATTATTTTATCTAATTTAATATTTTAAAATGATATTTTATATAATCAATAGATCAATGATTTATTTTAATTGTTTTTTTTATTTTAGTAGCCACGAGAAAAAACATATTTTTCTTTAATATGTGCATCATGTAAAAAAGGCTTACAATATTTTTAAAAAAATTTCATGAACAAAAGTTATTAAAATTTTTTTTACTTGCAATTTATTTTTTGATAAATTTTAAGTAAGTCATAAAATTTAAACAACAATAAACATTTTACTTGACCTGTCTTGTAAAATATATCTTTAATAATTAAATGGAGAATTAATTTTTCACTTTATAATAAATAAGTAATTAATTATGATGTATTTTTGTTTAATAATGATTTTTAATAATACCTTTTGAATATATTTTATGGTTCCAAGATCCCCAAATTTATAGAATCTGTATTACAAAATTATTTATTTAGCAGCTTGGTTTTTAACATTTTTGAATGTATTTTTTATTGCTTGCCATCTCTTCTATGCTCAGCAGCTCTGCGCAGCTGCCTAATCTAAAAACTGCCATTAACTAATCGATATTAATATGTGCTTCTACAAATCTTAAATACCAAAATGTAAGTTCTATACATTTTAGCATCAAGATTTGTAGAAGTGAGCTTTATTAAAGTATTAGAAAATCAAACTAATTTTAGAGCATTTTTAAAAAGTAGAATTTTTTTTAGTATAGAATATTTTAAAATACAGAATATTTTTTGATATAGAATATTTGCAAGTAGAATATTTTTTATTTGATATTCATGCAAATTCATTGTTATCCTTATTTTATACGCCTCAGGCTAATTTTCAGGCTTCCATTATTGATTAGGAATTTGTGGATTTTTAGCATTATTAATTATATTTAATTCGCATAACATTTCCAAATGCTGAAATGCTTCCCATACATATTATACTTCTACGTTTGTCTCATTAAATCTTTTATTCTTTTATTTGTTACCTGTATTATTGTTCAAGCCTAAATCTCGCATTGTAAATTTCCAAATTTGAATAAATTGAACTACTTCCATTAGTTGTTGAGGATTTCCTACTGTTTAATTTTGTTTCCAACTCCAAATACGTACACAAAGTGGCTTTTTTTCATAGTTATGCCTTCTATAGTAGTGATTTAACAAACCAAAGTTTGAAGCAGAAGATATCATTATAATCAGTTATAACTATTCAATCAATGAAATAATATTAGTATTATATTTTTTAAATGTTCAAGTCCTTTTTTTTTTAGTTTATTGGAATATAGTTACTTTTCATTGTTAAGACCCAAAATCATCGGCCACTCTATTAGTCAAAAAGAAAAGCAAAAATTAAGGAGTATTTATTCACAGAAATAACCAACATAAGTGGTTTGATAAAAACTTTCTCCTACACTCTTTAATTAACCTACCCGTATAATAGTAAATGTATGCCATTGGTGAGCATTAGTTGCGAAAATGCTTAACAGCATGCGATCTTTAGCTATTAATTTGCCAATTAATCGCTGTCATTGCATTATCACACAATTACAAGAAAACCGGAAGTATATTGATTGACTCGGTTTTAAATTTGTTGCATCGATATCTCAAATTTTAAATCGGTACGCCAAATTTTATACCCTTGCTCTCATTGTTTTGTAGTTATCACTTTAACTAATATTCAATAGTCGAATAGACTAACATCCTCTTTAGATTTGCATTCAAAATTTGATAGGGAAATATAAATGTAGTCATTTACCAAATTTCATCTTTCTAGTTCAAAGTATTTTTGAATTCACAGGCAGACAGACACAGTTTCATTCCAGAGCTGATGTAATGTATATATTCATTGATGGTTTATCATATTGGGCGGCGATTGCGCAACTGATGAAAATATGTTGCTAGTTTGGCAGAGTTTTGATAATAAGTTCAAATGTAACAAACAGCATTCTGATGGTCAAACGACCAAACGCGATTGTGACGCATTAGGAATAAGCGGGAGGTACTGATATATTATCTGATTCTTCGTAGAATTAATTCTGATTGAACGTCGATATCTCAGAATCATTCTGGCATGTACTCTGGCCAGACATGTGTCTGGCAGGCACGAGTTTTTCTAAGCAATCAAATATCTGCACATGATGAACTCATATCTGAAAATATAAATAAAATTCTTATATTTTATCTAAATGAATATTTACTCTTGATTTAAAACAAGAGCCCTCTCACTAATTTATACACGTCATAATACTTAGTATCATTATAAAAGTACATCATTCATATTTAACCATCTAATCATTTTGAAAATTACGATACCACCTCTATAATATTTTTAACATATTAATTAATATAATATTTTTTATTGAAATCTGAAAAAAGAAAACAAAAAAAAGTGTTTCCAAACTAATGATGATACATTTCCACACATTTTTACCCAGATCACTTTAGCTCTATAATCCAAGAAATAATATACTTAAAAGAATTTTAAATGTTCTTCCTTTTCATCCCACCTTCATGAATGAAAAAAAAACGTATATCTTAATTTTTAAATTTTTGAAGCACTAAATTTTTAACTATTATTTAAAGGTTTTAACTGATTAAAAGAATGGATAGAGATGCCTGATTGCGTAAAATTTTTGTTTGATTATTTATTTCTTTGTTTAAATAGTTCGAATATTTTAAAATTGGATTCAAAAACACTTTTTATATCCCGTTAGGTTCAAATTTCTTGAAAGATTTCACTCATAACCGAAGCCAAAAATGTCGAGTGTGTTCACTACTGGCACAATAACTATTATAAATTAATATTATCGATTTATCAATTTTAAAAATTCATAAATTTTACAATAAATAATTTATATATTTACATTATTTTATAAACTCAATAATTTTTTAAGATGATGACCAGAAGATGTAAACGGAACAAAAGAATTCAAAACATTTTTTAAAATTTAAAACAATCTGTTTAATATGTAATGAAAAATCAGTGTATTATTGTCATATAAAGGTTCTTATCAGCTACCAGCTGCTCTAGCACTTTCAATCAATTGAAGCAGACACTTCGATTAAAATGTTTTCTTTATTGGACACAGACATAAAGCATGAAGATAAACATAAAAGACACTACATCACAGTAACCGTTACAGCTATTTTTTAAATCATCTCTAAATACAGACTGCATACATCATTTAGTGCTCAGTTCACTGCAGTTCCTTTTCGCACTTTGACTTGATTTATTGTGCAACAATTATTTCGATGTTTCGATGTGCAACAATTATTTCGAAATTTCGATGTTTTTCCGCTATTACTTCCGAAAATATCACCGTACAAAGATGATTTTTACATCAAATTAAAAATTAAAAAACCAGCTTTCTAATGGTATCAGTGTTTTAACATATACCTCAAGCTTCTATTTGTAATGAATTTCTAAGGAAATATTTTAACTATATTTTCAACAATATATTTCGGACAAAACAATAAAACTTAATCTGCACGAGAATGGTACGAGTGAAAGGGAAAAAAATTACCTTTTATCAATATGTTGCCATCAGATTGACATAAACTCAAATTTAAAAATATATAATTATTGTAAACTAAACATATAAAAATGTAATTTTCAGCCCGTGTCCATATTAACGGATATAAATACAATATAATCGATTAAATAAATAAGCTTTATTGAAGAAAAATGGTGTTATCTAATATATAAAATTCTCGTGTCACAGTTTTCGTTGCCATACTCCTCCGAAACGGCTTGACCGATTTTGATGAAATTTTTTGTGCTTATCCGGTATCTATGAGAATCGGCCAACATCTATTTTTCATCCCCCTAAATGTTAGGGGTAGTACAACCCTAATTTTTTTTTTATTTTTTAGACAAAATTTTTAATATCTATTTTTTTATGATACAACATACAAAAATACATACAATCCTCAATTTTCACCCTTCTACGATCAACCCTTATTTTTTAATAGCCATTTTAGTAATTTAATCATTTTTCCTCTCCGGTCGAAAACTGATCAATCGTCATTTAATTAGTTATCCCCGCCAGATGTCTACAGGTGTCACTTCTGACCCAGTAAACAGCACGGAGTAGGGATGAGAACGAATGTTACTGGCCCATTATCATTTCAAGATATACGTAAAGTGAATGGGCAACAATATCCAACGTATAAAGATGCATGCCTTGCACTCGGCTTGCTGGAAGACGACAACCAGTGGGAATGCATGCTTGCTGAAGCTGCATTGAACTGTACAGCAATACAAATTCGTCGACTATTCGCTATAGTGTTGACTACATGTTTCCCAGCCCGAGCACAGATATTATGGGAAAATCACAAAGATTCAATGACTGATGATATATTGCATCAACATCGTATACGGTGCCACGATCTAACCATAACATTCAGCGACGAAATGTACAATGAAACATTGATTGCTATTGAGGATCTTTGCATTGTCATTGCCAACTTACCACTTAGTAATTTCGGTATGAATTCGCCAAATCGAACTGCATCTGATTTAATGAATACTGAAATGAATCGTGAACTGCAGTACAGTACTGTAGAAATGGCAGCGATTGTTGCCCGCAATGTCCCACTAATGAATGAGGAACAAAGAACCATTTATGATCGCATTATGCTCGCAGTTTCAGCTGGACAAGGTGGGTTCTTCTTTTTGGATGCACCGGGTGGAACTGGCAAAACATTCGTTATTTCGATAATTCTTGCTGAAATACGATCAAATAATGGCATAGCATTGGCCGTTGCAGCATCAGGCATTGCAGCAACTTTATTGGATGGAGGTAGAACAGCTCATTCAGTATTTAAGCTGCCATTAAATATTCAGAATAACCCTGACGCAGTATGCAACATTAAGAAACAATCGTCCATGGCCACTGTGCTGAAACGGTGTAAAATTATTATTTGGGATGAATGTACTATGGCACACAAACATTCACTTGAGGCGTTGAACAGGACATTGAAAGATATTAAAAACAGTGACAAACTATTTGGCGGAACTCTGTTGGTCCTTTCAGGTGATTTCAGACAAACACTTCCAGTCATTCCACGTTCAACATACGCTGATGAGATCAACGCTTGCTTAAAATCATCTCCATTGTGGCGTAATGTTGAAAAATTACAGCTAAAAATAAATATGCGCGTTCAAATGCTTCAAGATCCATCCGCTGAAACATTTTCAAAACAACTCTTAGATATCGGTGATGGAAAAGTTGCTATAGATGAAATTGGATACGTAAAATTACCGACCGATTTCTGCACAATCGCTGATTCGCAAGATACTCTCATTGAACAAATATTTCCCGATGTACACACACAGTACATAAATCATGAGTGGCTTACAGAAAGAGCGATTTTAGCGGCAAAAAATGTAGACGTTGACAATTTAAATCTGAAGATACAAATGTTGTTGCCAGGGAACTTGGTATCATATAAATCTATTGATACAGTTTGCGACGACAGCGAAGCAGTAAATTTTCCCACAGAGTTTTTGAACTCACTGGATTTGCCAGGCATGCCACCGCATAATTTACAATTAAAGGTTGGATCTCCAATTTTCTTGCTTCGTAATTTGAACCCGCCCCGGCTGTGCAACGGTACGCGATTAGTCATTCAAAAATTAATGAAAAACGTGATCGAAGCCAGGATTTTAAATGGCAAGTTCAGAGGGGAAAATATACTCATACCACGGATTCCTATTATACCTACAGATGTGCCAATTCAATTCAAACGTATTTAGTTTCCGATTAGATTGGCATTTGCAATGACTATCAATAAATCCCATGGTCAAACGATGTCTGTTTGTGGATTAGATTTGAGAACACCATGTTTTTCACACGGACAATTATACGTGGCATGCTCTCGAGTGGGTAAACCATCCAGTTGTGTTAGCTAAAGATGGACTAACAAAAAATATTGTTCACGCTATAGCATTAAGAGATTGATATTGTTTAATAGTGTTACTGTCGTAATTGTTTAATTAATGATATATAATTTTAAGGAATAAATTATAATAACTTAAAAATAATGTTTGCCTTTTGTTATTTTTATATTCCCTCATCGTTCACAGCGCTCCATGCTTATTTCACGCATATACCACATTCTTACATAAATACAATATACACATTCTAACATACATACATACTTACAATAAGTAAGCTATTTTTTGTCTACACTAGAAATTACTAGGAAATTATTTATATGGCAAAACAACGTTTGCCGGGTCAGCTAGTATATATATATATATATATATATATATATATATATATATATATAAATTAACAGTTCACCGGCTAATTTGTAAAACTTTAATAATAGAAAAGCAACTATAAAAAGCTTCTTAATGAAGTAAATAAATACATAGTATTTAACATGAGTCTATAAATGCGTTAAAAATGAAGAATGTTTAGCTTTTAAATAAAAAGAGATAAACTTCAGTCAACTCATTCTCTAGAACTGACAGATTTATGAATATTTGAAGATCACTAATCAATAAAAACGGGTCATTTTTAAATCCCTTCATTGACCATTCCAAACATCCCATTCCAAGACTAACTAGCCTAAGAATGCAAATGTGGTATGTTACAAACATTTCTATTCAAAATTTCCTAAGTCGATCAAATTTGATAGCAGAAAATAGAACCTTCATTTATTTATTTAAAAGTTGAAGTTTCAAGAGTATTTCATAGAATATGATTCCTTATAACTAAAAGATGTATAAAATTTAAACTTAATATTTTTTTAAATTATGTTTATAGACCAAAATAAAATAAAATATTATTATTCGCATCATTTAAATTCTTTTGAAAGTAAATCTAAAACCTGAATTTTATGATGAATCTAAATAATAATTGTTATATAATTCTTGAAATATAACATAAATTATTGTAACTATTCAGTAGTACACATAAGGATTCTCTTTTACTCGTAGTTAAAAAAATGCTTGGTTTCAGTATAAAAAAAATATTAATTTGCAGTTTAATTATTTTTACTTTAATTTCAAGTTGAAATTTTACGAGAGTTGACAGATAATTAGAGAGACGTATAGTACATTACAGGCTTAAGACCTTTTTAACTAAATGCAAAAATGAATTATATGACTATCAAAATTTGAACCTTGAAAATATTTTGATGAAGTAGCTACTAAAAGACGAGTTACATAAACTATTTAATTGACCATGAAAGTATTTAATTGATAATGACGTTACATGAAGTATTTAAATGATAATTTTAAGCAGCAGTAAGATTGGCGAACCAGCTGCTCGCCAAAGGCAGCTAGTACTTACACTGATGGAAAAAAAAATCCCAACACTAGGAAGGAGCTGTGCTAGATAAACGAAATTTGGTAGGCGTGTTTATACAGCTGAACGATGACGTCGATTCAAATTTTGAGCTACGCGCGTAAGTGTGGCTCTAGTAGCGACACTATGAATTTGCAAATAAGGTTTGCTTTAAATAAGCGCTGTATGGTTCGTGATCGTTATTTACAGTTGAGATCTGACGTAGTGGGTTAATGTTAGTCAAGGATGCCTCTGAGAAGACGAAGAAGCCATTATCAACTGCTCACTGAGTTTGAACAAGGTCGTGTTGTAGGGCTACGAGAAGGTGGGTTTTCGTTCCGCGAAAGACTTGGCAGGAATGTATCCACTGTGCATGAGTATTGGCTGCAGTGGTCAAGGGAAGGTATTGCCACAAGAAGACCAGGTTCCGGGCGGCCACGTGGTACTACTGAGAGGGAAGACCGGCGTATTCAGTGTATGGCTGTGGTTAATCGAACTGTGTCTGCAGCTGAAATTCGAGCTGCAGTTGGCATCACAGTGCCACAACGAACTGTTACAAATCGGTTACTTCAAGAAAAGCTCCGAGCCAGACGCCCTGTACAGTGCATTCCACTGACTCCAAACCACTGCCGTTTGCGACGTGAGTGGTGTCAAGCTAGAGCTCATTGGAGGATGGAGTGGAGATCTATTGTGTTTTCTGATAAAAGCCGGTTCTGCCTTGGTCGCAGTGATAGCCGTTTGTTGGTTAGAAGGAGGCCAGGTGCCTGCTAGTGACTTGTCTGCGGCCTAGACACACAGGGCCTACTCCTGGAGTTATGGTTTTCGGGAGCAATTTCGTATGACAGCAAGAGCACTCTCGTGGTTATCCCACGCACCCTGACTGCAAATTTGTACGTCAGTCTAGTGATACAACCTGTTGTGCTGCCATTCTTGAACAGTATTTAAGGGGGTGTTTTCCAACAGGATAACGCTCGCCCTAATACCGCTGTTGTAACCCAACATGCTCTACAGAGTGTCGACATGTTGCCTTGACCTGCTAGATCACCAGATCTTTCTCCAATCGAGCACGTATGGGACATCATTGGACGGCAACTCCAACGTCATCCACAACCAACATTAACCGTCCTTCATTGACCGCCCAAGTGCAACAGACATGGAACTCCATCCCACAAACTGATATCCGACACTTGTACGACCCAATGCATGCACGTTTGCATGTTTGTATTCAAAATTCTGGTGGTTACACCGGTTACTAATGTACCAACATTTCACATTTGAAATGGCTCTTCTCGCCAATGGCTCTTCCTGTGATCTTGAAACTTTAATCAATTAAATATGTTACCTAGACAAATGTATTCCTAAAATTTCATTACTGTACAATAATTTTTTCTTGGTGTTGGGATTTTTTTTCCATCAGTGTATAATAAAGCTCAATGTATGTGCGTGTGTTGTCGATCTATCGATCAGACCGTTAGACCTACAGCTACCTAATTTTTCACATGTATACCTTGGGAATACAAAATGTGGAGCTCGGAGCGATTTTTTTCGAATTTTTTATTAGAATTAGAATTAATTAAAAATTAAGAGAAATTTCAACGCTTCTCCGCTATAACTTTTGAAAATATTATAGCACAAAATTGAATTTTACATCATATTAAAAAGAAAGAAATTATCTTTTTAGTGATACTAATATTTTAATCAGCAAATTTA
>JAPMOQ010015914.1:4607314-4673817 GCA_026543055.1 Argiope trifasciata
AAGAAATTATCTTTTTAGTGATACTAATATTTTAATCAGCAAATTTAATTTCTATTTTTAATGAATTTTTAAAACAATAATTTAATCATATTTTTCAACAATGAAAATAAAACTTCAGTTTTACGCGCACGTTCCAAGTAAAAGGGGAAAATTATTTTATCAATATGTTGCCATTAGATTGACAAAAACTCAAATTAAAAAATAAATAAACTATTATTGCAAATTAAACATATAAAAATATTATTTTCAGCACATGGTTGTATAAATGAAATAAATATGAAATATTTTTTTTTCTAAAAAGGGAATGTGAAGAAAAACTTTGACTTTTAAAGTTTTATTAATTAAATAAATTAGCTTTATTTAAAATAAATATAGTTTAATATATCTCTTTTCAATTCAAGACAAAACGGCTAATTTGTAATAAAACTTTAATAGAGATACATCTGTAAAGAGGGTCTAAATGAAGCAAATAATTACTTAGTATGTAATATGAGTCTGAAAGTGATTTAATAAGTAAAAAAGTTTAGCTTTTATTCAGATATTCAGCCATAATCATATTGTGAATCATATTTAACAAGATATTTTTCAGACACTAATATTTTAAATAAAAAGAGAACTAATAAATATCAATAAACTATGTCAGTCTTTAAAACTGACTGATTTCTGAATATTTGAATATTCTTTTTCAATAAAAGAGGGAAATCTGAGAAATTTTTGATGAATAATTCTTCAGATATTATATAAATTATGAAAACTATTATGTAGTACACATAAGACTCAAATACTTACAATATTGACATTAAAAAAAGATTAATAGTTTCAGTAAAAAATGTTTTTTATATTAATTACAACTTAATCATCTCGACTTTGATTTCACAATGAAATTTTTAACATTGACTATTGGAGTTCATAAGCTGGTGGATAATTAGAAAAACATATAGTACATTATGGGCTTAAGGTCTTTATAAATGCTTGATTGAATTATATGATTATCAAAATATTTTGATGAATGTCGCTATTAAAAGAAAAGTTGCAAAAAGTATTTAATTGACAATGAAGTTACATAAAGTATTTGACTGAACCAATTTAAAGATTATAAATATTGACGAACCGGCTGGTCGCCAAAAGTGGCTAGTTATTAATAATTTAAAATTAATAAGCTGTCCTTGTATATACGCTGAGCTGAATATTTAATTTTCCAAATCAATTACAACAACAAAATGACTATTTTTCTTGGAACTAGGGAAGAAGTTAAATAAGTATAAATGGTTGTTATAATAATTACATTTTAAAGCATGAAAAACAGTTTTTATTCTTTTTTAAATCTTTAACCAAATATAACAGAAGTTTATACATCATAATTGTTGCTGTAGGAAACAAAATTATTTAAGTAACAGAAAATTAAAACAGAGTTATTTCTTTGAATCACATTTCATTGTATGAGGATTGCACTTATATTCTGACTTGCATTTTAGGTATCTGGTATAAGGATCTGGCGGCGCACTAATAGAACTTGGAGTACATGACTCTCCTTCGCCTAAAATAAATAAATGATCATTACTCACCAAAAAAGAATAATAAAATTGACTAGATAAAATTATATCAATTAATATAAAACTATGTTTCAAAATTTCAAAAAGAATAAGTGGTTGAAATCTATTTTAATGTGCTACTTCACATTTCAAAGACTGCTAGCAATACTAAGTCATCAAAATCAAAAAGCAAGATACCAATCATAATAATCAATACAGAGCTTAAAATTTCTAGAACTATTTCACTGACTTATTTGAATTACCATACTAGAGGCACTTCAAGGGGCACGTTGAAATAAATTTTAACAGAATACTTAATTTTTAAGTCATAAGGATTCATTTTGACAAACATAATTGAATCTCATTGATTCGATATCTATAATAGCTTAAGTTTCTTGTACAGTAGTAAAAATGGTGCAATTCAGGACGCATAATCTGAAGTCCATAAATATCACTCACAAAAAGTAAAAATTAAATAGTACTATGCAATATGATTCAAAATTCGATGTGCAAAAGTTTGAGAAGGTAGAAAACACCAATAAAAGCCAGATCACTCCAAGAATACATGAAAGGATAAACTATAAGATACATGAAGATCCCAATATGATTAACCAGTGACGGATTAAAAATATTTATTTCTTAGTCTTAGTCAGTATATTCACATTTTTGAGTTTCTCAGTAATTTCTCAGCTATACATATCTCAGTGGCGACTTATGGTTAGTAGACATTTTTAATAAATATATGTAGAGATGTTGGACATTCCTGCAACAGAATCTTGTACTACAATACATATTGACATGTCTTCCAAGATTATAAATAATGCTCTAATACTACTCCAGGATGCTACCATAAAGACTACAATATTTATATAAGATTCACAGCAAATTTGCAAACACTTATATACGAGTTCATTTGTTTGAGAAGGTAGACTACCAAGAAGAACGTATGCTTCCTCAACTATCGGTAGCTACTCAGTTGATAAGGTGCATATTCGCAGTCTGAAACATTCGTAATTTTTTTGGTATTTTCAATGCGCTCTCGGAATATCGGATGATTAACCCTGAGATACAGGTATAGAGAATGCATCATGCCTCTTTAGCTGATCCTATTGGTTATAATGATCTGGCCATAGAATTTGAATTTCTTTTATATTTTCTCAACAGTTTGAATATTTACATTATATTTTATGATTATTTTAATGTCTGCAATCTTTTTTGAAAGCCCTATGAAGTATAGTTATCAAAATTTACGATTAAAAGTGGTACCTTTAATATAATTGAATTAAATAAAAAATGCAAATTAAAGGCTTTTGCTCATATGCAATATGCATTATTTGCAGTCTGCATCTGACAATGAAAGCACGGGAAACGCTACTTCAGAACTAGCATGTTTCAAAACATCATTTTTAGATTTTCATCAAAAAGCATGGGAAGAATCAATGTCATTAAAAATGTTTTCTTCTTACCTAGGTAAGAAGAAAACATAAAACATAAAATCCTCAAAGGTTCTAAAAAATCCACTTCCTCTTTATTGCTTCACTTGACTTCTTACTTCCTTCTCAATGCTACTCAAATCATCTCCAGCCACATTACTACCACTGTAGAAACATTTTCAACTTTCAGAAAAGTATTCTGTATTACAAAATAGATATCTGGCGACAGACCAACAGATTTTGTTGAAGGATTGATATAAAATTTCTATTGAATGTTTTATATATAAGGGTCTGAATGCTTTTCTCTTCAATTTAATTCTAATTTTTAAATTCTGATAGTCATAAAATTCATATTAAATCAAAACCCTTATAATTCTCATTGTTGTAAATTTCTATCATTCCTTTGTAATTTTCTATCATTTTGACTAAAATTTGAAATAAAATTTTTAGCGATAAATTATTATTCTAGGAACATTGCAACTGAATCGAAGCATTTCCCTAGAATAAATACGGAATTTGCAATTTTATATAGTAAGCATTTAATACATTTCTTGATTTTCATAATACATAAAAGGATTGTTAAATAAAAATTTCTCTGATTAAAAAATATTGAGCATATTAAAATAAGAAACAAAATTTCAAACAAAAAAATGACTGTATTAATAATAATAAGCTATATAAAAGAGAATGAATTTTTTTAAAAAATGTATCATTGCTTACTCTTGAAATTAAACATTAACTATATTTTTCAAAATAATTAAAAATTTCATTAAATGCATTATTTAAATTAAAATATACTGAACATGGAAAAGTAACATGAATTTTTTTTCTTTGATCATCAGCAATAGAAAAATATTCAGAATAATATATTCATTTCCTTTCAACAATGAAATATGTCGTTGTAAAACATACTAAAATAATTTTAGTATTGATTTTGAAAAAAATGTGCGAAAAAATAGGAATTACCAAACACATAATTTTTTGAATTTTAAAAGGGTGTAAAACTTATTTTTGAGCATAATATATATAGGAAGGGTATTGCAGAATAAAGGATAAACCTCAGATTTTTTTATCAATTAAAATTTTAATTTAATTGCAAAAAAATTATTCAAACGCGCAATTCTCCTCTCTGTGCTGTCCAGTATATGCTACATGTTCAGTAGATTGCTCAAAGGCTAACCTATGGATCGTAAACACCTTTTTCTCTTTTTATTATTGTTGGAGGTCAACTATGCGTCTTGATTTGGATAGCAGAATAACTAAATTAATTCATTCTTAATTCATAAATCAAAATTGAATCAATTGGTCCAGCACTCTTTCAACTGTTATAAGAGGAAAAGAAAGAAGAACTTGAGATTATGGGAAAAAAAAAGGAAAATAGTTAAACATTCGCGGTGTAACAGATATGAATTTTTTTTCAATCGATAACGTAGTAAGAATGATTTTAGCTTTTAAGAAAAGAATCCGAATTTTATAGCTTTCTTATTAAAGCACAATGTTATTACAACATCACTATTTCATTTCTATTTTCTTATCCTTCAAAGTTTCTTATTATAAACCAGATTGAAACTATTTAATTAGATGAAATAAAATTTAAAATATAAAGAATTTTTATCAGATAACACAAAAAGTGATTCTTCATTTTTGGAACAGATTTTAAAGACTGAATTTTAGAAAAATTAGGATCTCAGCTACATCAACAATTATGGCTTGGATATTTGAATAATCAATCATAATCAATGCTCTAGTTGATTCAAATTTAAAACGACTGAAATAAAGGCGGTAAAACTAGAAACTGGCACCTAATTGGTTACCAAAAGTAGTTAGCAAAATATAATTGCAAAAAAGGATCTATAATTTTAATATCTAATTTGAAGGGAAAAAATGCTATCTTTTTTAAAAAACATATTTTAACTTTGTTTGGGCTTCTTTTAAAGATTAATAAAACTAAATAATATAATATAAAATGCGGCATACTTTTATTGAATTTAAAAAAGAAGCGTGGTAACACGTCTAGAATGTTATATATTTTTGAATTATAAACTCACTTATTTTTTCTAACATATGTACATTTCAATAATGAATTATTGATAAAAATTTATTCCATCAGTGGTTGCATAATTAAGTGTTTAAATTTTATCAAATTAAAGAAAGCGTCGCAAAGAAATAATATCGACATAATTGAAAGGTTTTTTAAAAATTTTAAATCGGTAAAAAAATTGTGTAATTTAGATCATGTTTTGTTGTGGTAACAACAAAATTTATAATATTTGTCATTTTTTAAAATGATCTAAATTTGTTCGTTTCCAAAGATTTAATAAGCAATACAGTCGACAGCTAAGTTTCTAAAATGAAAAATTATAAATCAGAGAATTACTTACCCCTCATTTTTACACAGAAACCACAACAATCACAGTTATTGGTTTTCTTAAGCGTTTCACCAGGACCACACTGTGGTTCACATTTGGGCAGCATTTTACAAAATTGGGATGAGCATACTTCCAAACTCGATACTAAAGTAGCAGTTAAGACAAAAACTAGAAGAACCTTCATTTTCTCTATCTACAGAAAACTGTGTCTACAAATCGAGAAAAACAAGCATTTAAAAAGAACACGAGGGTTTTTTATTCTTCTTTCAGTATTGTATTTATTCATTACTTCAAATATTTTTCTTCTTTTATTATCTTGTTTCAGAGCAATTATTTCGAACCAGGCGTATTTTTTTTATGTTACAAGTATTTGACCTTTATGATCACTTAAAATATATATGAAATGTCTATCATCTTTCAGTACCAATTGTGTTTTATATCCATTTAAATTTAACTCTGAAAAAATTGGATTAAAAAATTCCTACTATGAACATTAAAATTATTTTAAAACAATGATCTCATAAATTTTACTTGTTTCATTTTAATGTTGAAATTAGATTAGAACTAAATTAAAACCTTTTAGACTTACTTTTATACACTGATGAAAATAATTTACTTAAAAATGAATACCCACTCTAATTTTACTATTTAAAAAATATTTTGTTTCCAAAAATATATTTTTTCAACTTTTAATTCATGAGGATGATATGTTACTATTCCTTTTTACGCAAACGTAATACATTAGAATGTTTTTACCGCGATCACTTACCGCTCCAAGTAAAATCTGCCACTCTGAAATATCTTCATTTTTTGAATGTAACGTTACTTAATTTGTCATTTCTGAGTTATTGAATTTTAAAACTAATCTGAAGAAAAATTTAATTTATTTCAATATATTCTTGGAAAAAAGATGTAACAAGTAACTGCCTGTAAAATTCAGTCAGTTTTTTTTATTTTTATTTTTCAATTTTATATTTTGATTGTAATATCAATACTAATCTGTTCATCAATGTTTGGAAGAATATGCAATGATATCTTCTGCTCCGAAGCCTTTTCATTTGAAATTTTATCGGAAAATGGTTCAATGCCTACATAAGACACAATCAGATTTTATCATCGTTAACCACTAATTATAATAAAAGTAAAGGTTTCCAGCGAGTGAGACAGCTCTTCAATGTCATCAGCACAGATGTTTTTACAAGGTAACGCATGCATAGATGTATATACAGTTGATTCCGGTTAATCGGACCACATCGGGACGCGATCATTTTGGTCCTAATAACCGGCTGGTCCGATTACCCGAACATGCCCTATGTTACAAGACGAGACATGCTATACGTAACATATTAAAATATCATTATGACCTTTATTGTGCGATGCACACGTATGGCAAACATACAAACAAGAACTACTGTTGTTTATGAACTGTATTCATTGAAAAATAAATTTACAAACAAATTCTTCAAATCCGTCTACACGATACTCAGCATGTGAAGCACAGTAAAAAAAAGTTCTTATCAAATTCAAGTCAACGTTTGAAGAACTTACTACCGAGCTGCCCGTTCTAAGAAACAAAGGGCTTGCTCACCTCCCACTGGTTCTTTTCCCTTTCGGACTTCTTACTGTACACAGGCAACTTGTGGCTTCTTTTTCATCTTCCCTGCCACGTTCTTTGGTCCGTTTAAACGGAATTTTGGTTCGAATAAGTGAAAAGTATTATGCTTATGTACATAGGATTTGTTTCGGTTCTTTAAGATTCGGTCCGAATAAGCGGCTGGTCCGATTATCCGGTGATCCAATTAACCGGATTCAACTGTATATTCAAATATTTTATTACTGTAGAGCCCTCTAAGTTGTACAGGACGCCTTCGCTTCTCTTATCCCCTTCTCTGTAAATTATCACTGCCTGAAAGGTACAAAATTTATTTTTAGAAAAATAAACTTTGTTTAAAAGTAATGCGATAACTATTAGCAGTTTCTCAATCAGAATTAAAGTCTTAAAGCAGTGGAATAGTTAGTACAAGTAATTCCCAAGACATTATAAGATTTTTTCATCTTTAGTTATAATAAGTTATCGCTAATTATAATAAAAGTAAAGGTTTCCGGTGTGTAATAAAGCTATTTTGTCTCCTCACCACAATTAACTTCCTTTCTCCAAATTTATCATGCAGCGACTTTATTTAGTATTGGTTGCGGATGTATGATGTATGGCTCTGCTCGTTTTACCGTCTCACGTAGAATAGACACGATTAACCATACTGCCTTAAGAATCAGCCTATTAGCCTTTCAAACTTCTCCAGCTGAGAATCTTCATGTTTCCTGTCACCAGCTACCCCTAGACCATCGAAGGAAAATATGTATATGTCCAGTATTACATTCAAGCATTGTCTGTCCCGAAACAACCCTTGCCGCATATTACTTTCGACCGTCTGATATTCTTCCTTTCTGCGAGAGAATTAAATTTCTGCTTAATGATTTTGCTTTTAAATACGTGGAGTTCACGCCACTGATGTAATTTGTTTTCCTCCTTGGGATATTCCACAGTTTTCCTTTTTAAATCCTTTCTCAGATTTTCAGACATCCGTTGATCCTATAATATTTCAGAACATTTTTGGTTTCCATCGCTCGCATTTTTCAGATTACTTGCAAATTTTTACGGATGACTCAAAGTCAGACTAACCTGTTGGTTGCTGTATTATCTTTGGAACAATACATTCAATTACTGTCTCGATATGTTATTCTCTGTCTTCTCTGCTGAGTTGATCATCTTCTATGCCCTTCAAAAAATTTCAGTCTCCCCTGAAAGGAAATTTTGTATATATACTGATAATATGAATTCTCTAGTGGCTCTTTCCCATTTTCATAATGAAATTCATTGGAAATTTTAGATATTTTAAAGATTTTAAAAGACAGGAGCTGTGGCATATTATTCTGCTAGGTTCCGAGTCATCTCGGGATTAGTGGAAATGAGATGGCAGATGCCGCTGCAAAAAGAGCGATTTCTTCTTTCGGGCGAGATTTACTGCGCAATGATGCAAAAAATATTTTTGGATGAACGCTTGTTCTCAATGTGGTAAGAGTCATGAGATCATCAAATCAGAAATAAATGTCATTTTATAAAATCCAAAACTTTATTGTGGCCTTGTCTCTCAGGGCGTGAATACGACATCAAACTGACTAGACTTTGTATTGGTCTCATCCGTTTAACTCACAGAAATCTTTTACTAAGCGGAAGATGCATAGAACAAGAAAGAAGAAAATCTGCTTAGTATCTTTAACTGTTGTTTGTGTTTTTATCGAATGTCCCTATTTTAACTTTCATCCTCAACGTTATTTTTAACTGCTCATCTTTAGACGCGCGAATGCTGGTGGAAGATCGTCGTCATCAAAACGTTTTTAAATTGATTTATCATTTTATCTAAAATATAGGACACCTTGCTATTTTTATTATGATAATATACAAATATATTAGATAAATTTCAATACAATTTCATATAAAATTATAATTTCATCTATACAAGTATTTTTTTTAATATATACACATGGAAGGCGCAGTATAGCCAGAACTGATTCTTGCGCTATTAAGATCCATAAACCCATCCATCCTCAGCACAATTGTTTTGAAAAGTAACGCATGCATACAAGTATGAGCATTCAAGTATTTTACAACTGTATTGTCTTCTATGTTAGCTACAGATTATGTTTATATTCCTGTTTCCATCTCAGCCTATACACATCTAATAATTTATTACATTAAGGAGTCACAGGATTTAAAAATGGATGCACTTTATAAAAATTTCACTGTTACATATTTACGAAACCTTAACTGTAAGTATAAGATTTAAAAAGTATATTAAAAGCACATTTTTATATCGAAATCTATACACTATGGAAAAATGAACCGTTTTTCATAATTTCATCATCATAAAAAAAAGCCCAAAAGAAATATTGGTAGTTATAATGAAAGAGAATTGTGTTTCATTTCAACAATTAAATGTATTAAAGTAAAATAGGTTTACAGCTTTATATATATATATATATATACACATATAGATCAAAAATATGAAAAAAATTGCGCAGCATAAGGTGACATTATTAATAAAGTAATTCTTTGAATTTAAAATTGATGAAAAAACTTTTTATGCTGTAATATTTTCGTAAATTATTACGTAAAACACCAAAATTTCATTTCATTTTTAGTTAATTAAAATGAAAATATTTAAATCTCTTGGAAGCTGCACGTAATACTTGGTTTTTCCTTGTTCCATTAAACAATTATTTTCTCATTACGCAAATATATCCATTGTAGATACACGAATAGATTGAAAGATCAAAATAAAATATATGGGTATGGAAATGCAAAAATAAAAAAAAACATTACTTTGTTGTCATTTTGCTGTTGAAATTTCAATTTAATGATAAAGATGCATGAAAATTTCACTAAAAGCATTATTTAAGATTTCTAAAACAGCTCCCGAACCACTAATATAATTAGAACGAAGTTGCCCGTAACTTGATAAATATTAGCAATATTTGAACCAGAAATATAAAATAAAGCTATTAAATTGCAAATATAAAATAAAGCTATAACTTTTATTCCGAACTTAGTCTCTAAATAAAGTTTTTCTATATTGACGTAGTTTTCCTTTTATTTGTTGCCTCTCTTTTTGTTATTTCCCCCAAAGACTTCACATAAA
This sequence comes from Argiope trifasciata, assembly GCA_026543055.1. Classification (NCBI taxonomy): domain Eukaryota; kingdom Metazoa; phylum Arthropoda; class Arachnida; order Araneae; family Araneidae; genus Argiope; species Argiope trifasciata. The sequence goes on from JAPMOQ010015914.1 coordinate 4,617,346, forward strand.
TTCCAGGATTTATATCATACATGTTTATATGAAAGGAAGACACCAAACTCCTGGGAGAATATCTTCTAGATTTGAATATCCTTCGCCCGTAGCCATAATAACCAAAACAGAGGCAGTATTTACTGACATTTTGTACGAATCTGGGTTTTCAGACCAAATAATTTCTGTGGGAAAACACATGCTACACTGAAGTTCAATACCAGTTCGAATACGACTATCATATTTGCTAAAGAGCAATTAAAGGGACCGTGATTGTCTACATAAACATACCCTACATCAATTATTCTTCCAAATGAGAGTTATATCCTTTGATATGTCATGATTTTTACTAAAAACACAGAGAGTTTCAGCAGATTCATCTGGGGATGTTTTTACCAAACAAATTCGATTGACTTTCAGACTGAAAAAATTCATGACAGCTTTATATTGTGTGTATCGCACATAATTCACCATTTTTTAAATGCAGTTTTTAATTCTATTGGCTTTACACGTCATTTTAATTCTATACATATGAAATAGCATAAAATTAGAGCTATTAAGTATTCTTAAATTGCATTTCGCTACGTCATATAACTTAAAAGAATTATATGCACCTAAAAGCCATAACATTTTGGATTTCTTTAATTTAAGTAACAACTTGAAGAATTTATTATCAAATTATTGATAATAAATTCGAAGTATTAACTTAAATAATCATTAAAAAACTGCAATTCTAGTAAATTTTTACAATAACTCCTATTTGTGTTTAAGTCCCTCAAGATTCATGGATTAATACCAACTGCAAAAATTTAAAATTGATTATTTTTATTTACGATAGTTAAAATTGTCGATGAAAAATAAAAACTTTAAAAAATAATGTTGATTATCTGTGCTTCCATACTAAAACCTGACATAATTGTCTGTAGATAATTATTAAAACACTTTTTTTGAATTTGGATCATCTTTAGGTCACTACTGTCCTTATCCATCTGCTTGTCAAATTATTTTTCTGTCAAAATGCTGATAAATGCAATTGCTATTTTTTCCATAGTTTTGATTTACGGCGAAATAAAATTTTTCTTTTCAGAACAAATAATAATAATAATAATAATAATATTTAATGCCAAAAAAGAGTTCAAAACTATTCTGTTTGACTAACTAAATAATAATTAAGGTTCTGTTTTAAATTAAAACTTATTAAAGAATTAAATTTATTTTTCTCTCCATTCAGCTAAGCTTTGTTTCGTTCGCTTTTTCCTTTTTGCCAACAGATACAATACTTTCTTTGAACTTCTTCGATAATCCATGTTCAGTTAATCCCCCCCCCCCCAATATTTCAAACATGTAAACAAGAAAAATAAACGATATACAGATTTACAGATAGATATAATCACATACTAAAAAAAGTATACAAAATTTATTTCCAAGGAGAAACAAGTGCGGTTTGTGAAGGTGCAGATGGCCACAGCTGTGATGGTAAACAAAATATTAAAAAAAAAAAAAAAAAAGAAAAGCAGAAAGAAAATAATGCTGAGAGGAAGATTTTAAGACGTAGTGAAGACCAGATGATAAAAGCCCCAATCAATCAGAAGGTAAAGGGAGGGTTTATATAGTATTCCTCCACGAATGGGTGGAGTTAAAGGACCCTTGGGGAGGTGGGTGCGAATTATTTTTCCTATTTTAGGTCTAAAATACAGCTTTTACACATTTTTTTTTTTTAAATTATATGCATCGGAAAGAAGATACCTAAATTGATGTTTCTTATTTGTTACCTTTATTTTATTTATGATATAATTTTTTTCTAAAAATGTTTAAATGGTGCAGTAGAAACTGTGAGATCTTTTAATAAATATTTAAAAATACTTTGTAAAGTCCGAAAGAAAATTTTTCATAGAAACCTGTATTTCTATTCTTTCTACCAATTTGCAGTTGATTTCATAAAAAAGAAACCGCAATAGCAAACGAAAAAAATCGAAATATTTTCTCCATAGGATAACATTACGTTTGAAAATTGTAAATGTCGTGTATATGGCACCTTTAAAAGTGATTGATTAGCTTATGCCCTGTTGGTAGTTTCTCAGGCATAACGTCTGAAAGCAATGGTTTTGCAAGAAAAAGTAATGTCCAAGACATTATAAGATTTCCTCATCTTTGGTAGCCACCAGTTATAATAGAAGCAAATGGTTTCCGAAGAATAAAGGGGCTCTTTTGCCACCCCTGTACTATTGTTTCGAAAAAGTAAAGCATACTTACAAGTATATATATTCTAGTACTTTACAATTTAAACGCCCTCTATGTCAGTTACAGAGTATGTCCACACTCCTATCGTTTCCTTCTCGGCCATATCATCGCTGTCTGAAAGGTACAAAAATATATTTTTAGAAAAGTAAAGTTTATGTTTAATATATCAAATTACTTACATAATCTCATGTTTAAAATAACGCATTTTACAGAAAATTATTTGAGATAAATTATTGTCTACAAAATTTTTTGGCAATACGCATTATTTTCAATCACATTAGATTCTTAGAATTATGACTGACATGTACTAAAATTTTCATAAATCGTAATTAACAAGCTTTCATTAAGGTTGAACAACTCTGATAATTAAAATTCAACCTCTAATTCTTCGAATAAAATTGTTGTCCTTTGATTTCTTAGTTGGGACATCTATATTTGATGACGATGTATTAGAATTTATTTTCCTCAGCATATCTCTTTAAATTCAAAACATTTGACACAAAAATTTTCTCTGATTATCTACAATCATCATCACACGAATCCATATACGTACTTAAATAGTGCTAACTGTATCATTTGTAAGTTGATATGAATAATAAGATAATTCTGTTACCTTTTGGCTAAATGTTTTGTCGTATTGATGGAAGAGCAGTTTGATATTTATTAGCTCAGATTCGAGAGCTAGACTTTGTCTGAATAAAATGATACTTTCCTTCCATCACTTTTAAAATGAAATTTTTTAATGGTTTTTACTTATGTAAAGTAATATATTCGGCAGTGCTAGTTAATGATCTGTAAACCAATTTTGTTCAATATTCTGAATCTTGTACAATGTTGGGAATTTTTCGTTATTGTATATGTTGATTTATAATATTAATATTGTAAATGTTGTCGCTTTTTAATTGTAAGATCTTTAAGATTATTTACAATTTGTCGCTCTGTCTTTAATTTTATTTTTTCTTTTATTTAAAGGTCCATATTAATTGCTTTATTCCAAATAACTACTCACTTAGAAGTATTTATTTTAAGAACTAATATAAAATCCTTTCTGGATTTTTAAAATTGTAACTGGACAAATTTTCCAGCTTGTCACCCAGCAGCCGCTCCATAAAACTTCAGTCTGTGCTCTGGAATTATAGATTAAGCATGATGTTTACCTCTCGAGATTTGTACTTTTCTTTAAATGTTTGTATCAAGTATTTGTCCTTTAATTGTTTTTCGAGTGTTATGTCCTTTTTCATTAAAAAGATTTAAATCATTTAAGTTTCTTTCTTTAAAGTTTTGTTTTTTCCCTAGCAGGAAAAGTTTTGGTGCCCACCAATAACTAGTTTTATTTACGGTTACAAAATCAATTATGAATATTTTTGTGATTTTTTTCTTAAATAAAAAAAAATTGTGGGATATATATTCTTGAAATTCTTATATTTAGCTAAAAAAAAAATCAAACGATTTTTCGGAAACACTTAAGTTGCTGTAAGCCGATACCCTTTCACATCGTTTCGGATAATAACAACTATTAATTCCCAAAAAGAAAATGAGCCAAAATTAAGTTATTTCGTTAGAAAATTTTTGCAATAACAGAATATTTCGCTATTATAAGTTTTTAATATACAAATAGAAACATAAAAATTTATATTATAAAAACAAGAAGAAATAAAAGCTTGTATCAAATGTTTTAATTTATTCTACATAAGTAGAATAAGTTTTCTCTATTGTTATATACTGGCATTTACTTCCTCTTCTTTTGAAAAACTTGTTTTTATTTCTTCTTTATTTGAAATGAATAAATATTTATAAATACAGAAATTTTGTAATTTCCATTGAAATTTCGGATAATATTTATGCTGAAAGTCAAGAAAGCTAAATTTTATTTTAAGGAAAGAAAAAGACTCTTGGATAATAAGATCCACTAATCTATGGATAGCAAATTTTGGTATTCCATATAAAATTCAAGATATTTTAAATTAACACGAATGAATGATATTGTTAATAAGAATATGATGATGATTATTTCACTTTCAAAGAATAAAAGAACTTTCAAAGAATAAAAACTACAAAATTTGATTTTTCTGATGGACAAATGTGTATCAAAATACTTTTGTAGACAAACTTTATGTTTTTAGCATTATGAGCGGATATTTCGAAATGTGTAGAACCGTCAAAATTCGACTCCTGATGTTTTTAAACATATAAGCGTCAATTGATGACTTTTTGATATGGAACCTAAATAAAAATACATAAAAATAAAATATAGTTACCTTAACCTCTACTCAAAGAATAAAAAAAGAAATAAATAGAAATATAAATAATAAGAAAAATTGACATTTAATATTGTTTGAAAAGCTGAAATTACACAACCAACATAAGAGACAGTTTTTTATATGCTCTTCTGAACTTGGAAACTTTATAATCAAAAGAGGAATTTCTTTATTTACAGTTGAACTCATAAAATGTCATCGGATGAAAATGTTTAGTTATATAATGACTGAATACAGCACCATAAAGATAATCAACTGTGTCTCAAAAAAGAAAGTTTTGGAATAAGATAATGCAGGTTTTGATTGAGAAAACCCAGAGTTTTTATTCTTAAGAAAAAATCAAAACGATTCTACGGTTATTCAGACTTTGAAGTATTTCACTCTTTAAAAATACTTTTAATCTTTTCCATTAATATAAAATAAAAAAAAGTTAGGATGAAAAATTAAAATTAAAAAATCATAATTCACATATGTTTAGATTTTAACAATGCATTATCATGGAGGCGAAGGATTTTCTCCTGATTTAGCAATTTTCTGATATCTTGAAATATTTTTTAAAATTTACAATTTTTAGATTGTTAAATTTACTAAATATTATAAAGTGAGTTTTATTTTTTATGCTTTATGTCCTTTTTTACGAAATTTTTTATAACATAAAACAGGAAACGTTTCAGTAACAATCTAGATTGAATTTGAAGCATCTGAAACTTGTACATAGAGAAATAAATGTATATTAAAGAAGAAATTTCGGCTGGATATGTTTCTTGGTTCTATACGTGATTATACTGATGGTTGTAAAATACGGTGCTTTATGTTAATTGAGTAAAGAATCTTCTTAGCAGGAGATACTGTACGAAATCTTCACGTGTTGTTCGATACTTTCATTGTCATAGGATATCCTAAAGATATCGTAACACTATTATTAGGTTTTTTTTGTTAATAAAATTTACTATTGTAACAAAGAAAAAAAAAATGGTTACATACATTCTATTGAACTGTGGAACATTTTCAAGCGAGTTAATTTCAGTATATCGTATTTGAATTTAAAATTAATTCTTTGCAAAATAGTAAAAAAAAAATGATAGAGCTTTTTAATACAATATATTTCACATAATTCATATTTTTCAATTATGCAGCAGTTTGCAATGTAAATAAAATTTATTTAGAATAAATAATTAAGAATTTTGAAAGAATAATCTACAATTTAAGCGATATTTTAAATTAATATTAATAAGATTGAGTGCATAGACTTCGGAAATTCAATAAAAATGTAAAGAGGAAATTACACTGAAAATTTCAATTTGTAATATTGAAGCTAAATTTGAATTTTCTTTCAGGTATTATTTTTACCATGATCCCTGCCCATTAGAGAGAAGCATGGCGACGTTTCATGGTCAGCATGTCAAAACAGCAAAGAGCGAAATACAATATTTAAAAGCTCAGTAAAAGAAATTTTGTTTTAGGAAGAAAAAATTAAACCCGACAATTCAAATTACAGCTAAGCCTATTAGATCCGGAAATTTCGGAAAACAAGCAAAATTCCGAAATTAAAATAGTTTTTTCCCTTCATTCTTTTCTTTCTTTATTTTGTTTCATTTTAAGTTATTAGAAACATAAGTAATTTGAACATAATCATGCCTTTAAAAAATTTTATGTCTTAGAAAAATTCTAATAAAATGAACAGAAATGATAGCTTAAAAAAAAAAGCCCAAAAATGCAATGTTTTGAACATAAATGGGGCATCACTAATTTAAATTTACCGCTCAAAATAACAGCTGAATAAAATTCAAGGATCTTTTAATTCATACAGAAATTTTATAGGAAAAAATGTTGAATGACGAACATTGTTGATAAAAAACTCGTTCGTCATGTCCTCGAATTTGGAAGAGCAACCTTGACTTGATTCCGGCTATGGTTGAACTTCTTAGTTGTGTTTCAGATTAAAAATGAAATGACGACAAACATTCTAATTCTTCATTTTAGATCATCATTTATTTGTTTATTTTCGTATGTGTGCGAATTTTCGAAAATTTCATCGACAAGGGAAGATTATATTTGGCTCATTCCGAGTTTCCTCAGCTTTAAATTATAGTAAGGTGATTCTTTTGAACAAATAATTTACTTAAGCTGGAGAAGTATTAAAAAAAAGTAATATCATTAATCATACAAAAATAATAAAAGTGGGAAAAAGCTTCATCTACTTAATAAGTTTCGAACATTTAGTGCAAATTTAAATATATTTAGTTAATAATTTACTAGTTACAAATTAGCCTCTATTTTGATTATGTCAACCTTTGCATTGCATTGCACGAAACGATTCTTACATCCCACCATTTATTAAAAAATATATATATATATCAAACTAAAAATCTTCATCACTTTATTAAATTTTAACTTAAGTTTTTACATTTTATCTTTGTATAATTTGAGTACAACGATAAAAATATTTAAATGTTGTCGTTACTTTAAGTGAGATTAAACAAAGCAGTAAAATTGGCTTGAATTTCATTATAAAAAACTACGTTTAAAGTTTCAAATTATTTTTCAGAAGTTAGAAATAGCAAAAGAAAAATAAATGAAATGAAATTATCATTGAAAAGCCAAATTTGAAGTGATATAAAAAAAGTTTCGATAGGATAATATAGTCTGAAGTTATCGAGAAAAAATATCAAATTTTTGATCAATTTTTGAAAGAAAAAAAATTCTTAGAGATTTTTTTTTGATCGACAAATTTTTTTATGTGCAAAATTTTTGTAGTACTAAATATACCAACCTAAAACATTATAGATTAAAACGATAAAAATATTTAAATCTATTTAACTCTTTTGTCTCAGCTTATATTGTAGAGTGGGCCAAATTTTGTTTCTACAATACTAAAAAATTTTAAAACATCAGGTAATTTTAAAATTTTGTTACTTTTGTTTAGAAAAAACAAAATTTTCTTCAATTTATTTGTTATGAATTGCACCAACTTGTTGATGATGTTTTAAGACTTTTGAGTATATTCTTTGCATCAGATTAAACTTTAAATTCTAATAGAATATAATCTTTTCAGTCTTGAGTTTTTAAAATGTGAATAAAAATTTCAATTACTCTCCTTAAATTTAATTGATTAAATAACCCATAACGTCTAAACCCATAAAGTTTGAGATTCCCATATGTACCTCAGAGCTTATAAACAGACAATGCCTCTTTAGCTGCTAGGATATCTGTATTTTGAGTCTAATTTAATATTCAAGAATATAGGAAGAACGACTCATCAAGTGAAACTTCCTTCAATGGTGTAGGGACAACTTATCTTGCTTGCTTCTAAGTTGCTTTATTTGATTACTAGTCGCCTTTGGCGACCAGCTGGTTCGCCAAGAGTAATGGGGTCTAAGATTTTCAATTAAATACTTATGTGCTTTGCTCTCTTTATAATTTCTCTGCCAGATATACTTAAACTTCGAAAGTCACGTAACACTGATTCACTAAATTAATGATATAGATGTTGCAAACGATCATAGAAACCTTTGTCTTGTATTTCTTTTTTAGAAAACATAACATTTAATATTTATTTAATTTCATCCAATCACCTGGTGAATGTTACATTTTTTTATTTAATTTGCAGTCATAGTTAATTTATTTTTTTATTTGAACTTCTGTCAGTATGATTTCAACAGTTTAATAAAAGCTATTTTTTCCCTTTGCTCGTTCATTATTTATTTTAGAAAATGTCCCATATTATATTTCTCTTATTTTATCCAGTCACGTGCTAAAAGTTGCATTTCTTTAGATTTAATTTGTAATTATAGTTGTTGTTTTTTAGTTTGAACTTCCGTCAATAGGATAGCAACATGCTGATAAAAACTATTTTTTCCCCCTTGACGTGCTCGTGCAGATTAAATTTTATTGTTTTGTCCGAAATATATTGTTGTAAAACATGGTTAAAATATTTCTTTAAAAATTCGTTAAAAATAGAAGCTTAAGTTATACATTAAAACACTGATACCATTAGAAAGCTAATTTTTTAATCTTTAAATTGATGTAAAAATCATGTTTGTGCAATAATATTTTCGGAAGTTATAGTGGAAAATCGTCGAAATTTCGCTTAAATTTTAATTAATTCAAATTCTAATTAAAAATATGAAAAAAGGGCTCCGAGGTGCACATTCCCGACCTCCAAGGTATACATGTACCAAATTTGGTAGCTGTAGGTCCAACGGTCTGCTCTGTAGAGTGCCAACACACACACACACACACACACATTGAGCTTTATTATAAGTATAGATGATGCGATTTCTTATACCTTTTAGGTTATTTTTATTTGAGGGCACTTCAATTAAAATGTTTTTATTTAATGATAGTTTATGAGATTTCCTCTTCAACTAATTTGAGTAGTTCTCTCATATCTTGATAGTTCTCTAATTAAATACTTACATAATAACATTTTTCAGCTCAACTCCTGAAACATTTATTAGTTAGCATTGCACAATTTTATAACATATATTGTAGGTGATAATTATTAGATTTTCAAATCGGCAAATACATGTGTTGGTCTTCCACCCCCCCTTCTTTTCTTTAATCAATAACATGCTATGTAACAGTTACACACATCGATGGCTCCGGCATGTATATTACAAATCTTCACGATAGTAAGTTGTGTCACATCAGCTTTTCAAAAAACTCCTTTGACCAAATGCTCCAATTTCAAGATACTTTCATTATGCAACTGGAAAATGGATTCGCCAGAATTCTATTTTCCAAGAAATATTTAATCATTTTGTAACACACACTATCTTATTTTCATACTTTTCTATAGTTTCATCTTTTTCAGTTATTGTATGGTATTGTTCATTATTGTTTCAGTTAAAGATTTTTCTTTTGAGAGTTAATACTCTCCAATTTGATACTAGTAAAGTATTTGTCAATATAAATAGTATTTTCACTGTTCCCGGGCACATTCTTGGTTATACAATTCTAACTCTTAATCCAGATTCTTTCATGTAAGGCTTCAGGGATAGTTTCTTATTGAACCTTTCCACAACAAATAAAAAAAAAATCACCTTTCTTCAAAATGAAATTTTTTTTCCCAATTTAAAATTCTTGGATAAAAAATCATATATTCCAACTCTATACGAATTATAAATTAAGGATTATTGAAATTTGAATTCATAATTTATCACCATAATAAAACTTTTATTACATGTTATATATATATATCTGAATTATCCATTAGAAGAAAATGTATTGAAGCAAATTCAAAGTTTATATCACATGGTAACACAGTCAGGAAATGGATGCCTAATTCTTGAGATGCACATAATTGTTACCTCCCTTTATTTTACATTTTTACAGGTACAGGGTTTTATATACTCTCATTATGATTTTAATCAATGATTAAATATGCTATTGAAAGCATAGAATACACTATTTTAAAAGTAAATTATTAAAAAAACTACTAACTTTCATTCTATTTCTTATTAGTCCTCCTATTTGACAAATCATGAATTCACATGGATCAGTTTAAAGTTAAGTGCTAGCTATTCATAAAAATTGAAATCAAATTTATAAAAATCAAAGCACATGCTTTTCCCATTGAAAGGATATATATATATATTAGGTTGTTCGGAAAGTAATTTCGTTTTTTCCTGACAAGGGATTTAATTGCATTTTTCGCACCCAATTTCATACTTAAACCACACAATCATTTTATGTTTTAAGAGCTGATATAGCAAGGCTTGAGTGTGAAAAAGTGCAGCTGATTCTTCGCAGTAGTTTTTGGATGGTGCCCTTTTAAATATGGAGAGCAATAAACAGCATTTTCGTCATTTTTTTCTTTTTTGCTATAAAAGGTAAAAATGCTGTTCAAGCCAGAAATAAATTAGCCAATATCTGTGGAGAAGATGTGTTAACAGTACATCAGTACCAGAACTGATTTGCAAAATTTTTCCTTCAAATGAGGAGGTCAAAAACCACCTCGATCAGTTTTTTTTACAGCAAAGACCAAAACTTTTATGAGAGTGTAATCATGTTACTACCAAAAGGTATTAGACCAGAATGGCATTTTTATAATTTAATAAATAATTTATTCATTAAACGAAAATTTCTTTTCATTTTGACACAAAAATACGAAATGACTTTCCGAACGACCCAATATATATATATAGTCGAATCCGGTTAATTGGACCACCGGATAATCGGACCAGCCGCTTATTAGGACCGAATCTCAAAGAACTGAAACAAATCCTATATACATAAGCCTAATATTATTCACTTATTTGAACCAAAATTCCGTTTAAACGGACCAAAGAACGTGGCAGGAAGATGAAAAGGAAGCCACAAGTCGCCTGTATACAGCAGGAAGTCCGAAAGGGAAAAGAATCAGTGGGAGGTGAGCAAGCACTTTGTTTCTTAGAACGGGAAGCTCGGTAGTAAGTTCTTCAAACGTTGACTTGAATTTGATTAGAACTTTTTTTTTACTGTGCTTCGCACACTGTGTATCGTGAAGATCGTTTCGAAGAATTTGTTTATAAATTTATTTTTCAATGAATAAAGTTCATAAGCAACAGTAGTTCTTATTTGTATGTTTGCCATACGCGTGTACCGCACAATAAAGGTCATAATGACATTTTAATATATTACGTATAGCACGTCTCGTCTTGTAACATAGGGCATGTTCGTGTAATTGGACCAGCCGGTTATTAGGACCAAAATGATCGCGTCCCGATGTGGTCCGATTAACCGGAATCGACTGTATATATATATATATATAGTATGTGAAACAATGCCTTAATTTTTATCTCAAATAAGTTTTTAATAATAATAAGAAACAATAAAACAGTTTAAAATACGTTCTGTCTTTTTCAAATTTCTTTAAAAATAATGTACGAATTACATGTTGAAATTGATAAATACTAAAAGCCATAAATGTTGACACAAAAATTCCATAATAAGTACAACAGGACATAATTTTGAATACAACTGATGTAAATAACTTTATTGTTATGCAGTTATAGCACACTGAAATACATAACTGATAGGAAATTCTAAACAAACAGTAGCAGTCTCGTAAATCACACAATAGTTTAATCAAAAATTAAATTCACAATACTTAAGCTTAGGTACTAGAATGACACTCTTAGGAAGTTTAACAATAGCATAATCGAAAATGGACATTTTAAATATCTAATGAGGGAATATATATAGTAAACAGAATTTGATTCTGAATATTTTCTTAGATATTGATAGAAATAGAACTAATGGTGATCTAAATTTCCACATGAAATGCTATTTGTTAAACATCTTTTTTTTTTCATGTGGGTTCAAAACTAGTTTAATTTTCAATTAATATAAATTCTAAATATTGAATTTGAAATTTAAAACATTAACTGAAATTTTAGATTATTTTGTTCAATTCCTGAATGACAGAATTACATTGAAATACATCCAAATACCTTTCTTATAAATAAACTCCATGTTTCATTAACATTCATAAATTGCAATTTGTTACATCATTTGATAATGTACACAATTGTTTTTCTCAGTTCTTTCAAATAGTGATATAAATGTTTGCATCAGGAGTTATAATTTCTATTTAGCAACTAAACACAGCAGAAATACTTGTACTATTGCCAAAAATCTCATATTATCTAAAAAATTTATAAAAAAAAGCAGCATTTGCTTTAATGATTCAGATCTTAAAACATAGGGCATGATATCATGGTTTTTTCCCCAGATAATATAAGACACAAGAAATTTAAAAAAGGGAGGATGGGAACCAATATAATTTTTCTTATTAGTTTTAAATATACTTTACAATTTCATTTTTAATACAAACTAAAAAGTTAACAAAATTTTGATTAATGCTTTTACATATATATCAATACCAAACTATTCTATTTTCCTAAGTACAAATAAGACTGGCCAGTACTTTTCAGCTTAATTTTAGAAACATTTTATAGAAGAGTAAATACTACAGACACATTTCAAATGAAAATTTAATAAATAATTTCGTAATGAATGAGGAAAAATTTTCATACAGACATGGCAGTTACAGTTAGCTTATTGAGCAATGTCTCAGAAATAACATGTTGTACATTTTAAAATTCACAACAATCAACAATGTCAAATGTTGTTTATACATTTTCGATCAAAAGCTTGCAATAGATTTTATGAATATGCAAGAAAAATGTATGCACCATTCTTCAGTAGAATATCACTGAAATGCTGATATAAAATAAAAATATCAAAGAAAACATTTTGTTTTCAATGGAAAGAGAATAATAATTTCAAACACTTTTTGTGTACTTAAATTTTATATATTTACTAAAAAAATTATTTTCTTAATTTACAAGAACAAAATAAAAAATGCATTAACTAGTATCATATAAACTATATTCAGAAATATTAATAATTTCTGACTATTTATTTTGTAATTGCTCAGTAAATTACAATTATTATGAGAAAATTTTTCAGTAACACTCATTAACACAAAGATATAAAGATTAGAAATGTAACTATTCTTAATGAACAGATTTCAAATTCTGATAGAAAAAAAATTACAAATGTAATAAAAAATTAAAAGCTGTTAATTTAAAGGGAAAGACAGAAAAGAAACCAATAAATATATTAGAAACAAAGTATTTATAGTTTTCTTCCAAAATGAATGGATTTTTATATCGATAATAATTTTTATCCACTTAATTTAAATAAATAACATTTATAAATAGTGGAAGGAAATAATACAAATATTGTTCTTTAAGCAAGTAAATTACATCATTACATTTAAAAAAATCTAAAAATAAATAAATTTCAGAAAAAACTGTACAAAAAGTCTTAACATGTCAAAATTCCAACAGTTTGTTTATAAAACATCTTTCTAAACTCACTTTTAACAACATACATTCATGCATCACCAATCACACTTTTAACAAGTCTTATGCCCTACTATACATTAGCATAAATAACATTTTTACAATGCTTACCCATATTTTAAAACATTAAATAAATTTTCAAAGCTAATTTTTCTATTAACAATACTATAAAAAGAGCTTAATTAATCAGAAGCAATTCTTAAAGGGGAAATAATATGATGTAAAATAATAATAAATCTACAAATAAAAGATTACATCAAATATCAAAACAATTCTACAAAAATGTACCATTGAGATTTACATACAGAACTAATTAATTAAAATATAAAAGTAATGTTACCTTAATTTGTAATAAATATTATCAAGCACTGCTAAAAAGCTTTTAGATTAAAATTGATATTACTGCAACAAATTGGAAAAATATGTAATACATAATGAATATGACAAAAGAACATCAACAAACAAACACAATCTAATGGGAAAAAAAATATTCATTTGAAAAACACAAACAGATTTCTTGGCACCAATATTTTTGTCCAGAAGTACCAAAGTACTTCCTTTTAAAATGAGACAAAATAAACACAATGTTTTAACTATCACGGATACTATAGTAAAAAATTAATACAGTTAATAGGAAAATTAATTTAAATTTCTTTGAACAAGAAACAATTTCTTAGAACTCCTTAAAAGAAGAAAAATTGTATACATAAATTAATGCTATAAACAATACATTTTCACAACTATTAACAAAAAAAAGAGAGGAAAAATTACATACAACAGACTTGTAGTTGCTCAAAATAATGTGTAAGTATTATACAAATTGAGAATGTTAACATGCCTCACATGAATACAAATTCACATTTTCAACCACAATGAATATGGCATATATAACATATCAAGGGTAGAATGAATTGCCAGAAGATTACTTAGAAAAATCTATGGTCTTCAGATATATTAAATCATTTTAATATATTTCTTTCCATGAGCGTTTAAAAAAATATTGATTCAAATAATTAAAACTACCCAGTAAGAGATAAAAAACAATAAAAAAAATATTTTTTGTAAATTGGTATTGATGATTTACAACATTGTACTGGATGAATAATAATTTTTATGAAAATTTGATATAAAATGTCAAGAGTTCTTTAAAATGTAACAGTTTATTTCATATATTCACACAGTTTTTTCCCCCAATGGTAGTAGGATTTACTATGAAATTTGTTTTTTGGATTCTCTTTTACCTCATCTATATTTTAAGAAATTTAACTGTCACAAAAAATGTCAAAATGAATATAAAATTTAAAAAAATTCCCACCTTACAAAATGGATCTACACACGGTAAACAAAGAGAGGTGGGGAGACTTTATTACACCTAAATCTGAAATAAAATACAATATCAAGCAAGAAATTTATGAATTTTTAAATATCATCGTAATCTTTTTTTATACAATATTCAAATTTTTCTTTGCAAAATGTAAATATTTTAAATTTTCAATATATTTATCATTGTATTCATTCAGCAAAAAAAAAAAAAAAATCATAATAGATGGGATATCAATAAATTGTAAATGCAGGATTAATAAAAAGAATAAAATGAAGGCTAAATATATATAATAAATATAAAATCATAATTATATCTTTTTTTTCATGTTTTCCATTTAACTCACTAAATAACCAATAATTATAATCTAATGCACTTAAATTTTATGAATTGAATTTGTTTTAAATTAGTTGAATGAAAACTAATATTTTACTGTGAAAATACAAAGAAATATGCATATCAATTAGTATAATGTATCTTTCAACTGAATATTACAAACAAAAGATACTGATTTATTCATATAAACAGATGGAACACAAAATTTGAGCAACTGCAGTCTAATTCAATCAACATGAAGAAATCAAGGAATGTAAACTGAGTCAAAACAAGTAAAATGAATATTCAAGAAACAATAAAATTCAAAAACTGAGTTCTTATGATTCATTAGCATAGACAAATATATTATATATATATAAAAGAACTTTGAGGGAGGAAAAAAGAGAGAAAAAAATCAACAATTAGCGAGTAGTTTATCAATCACTGAAATCACTTTCTACTGACTGCTCACTTTCATCTTCTGAAAGAGATGATACTGGAGCTCCAGGAGGTGCTTCAGCATCAGGATTACTGGAAAAATGAAACATATAAATCAGGATTACTCAATAATAAAACATATAAATTATTTGAAAATAACTATCAAACTTTTTCCTATTTTCTTTAGAAATTTCAGACAAAAACATTATTTAAGGTCACTTAAGTGATAATTTCTTTCCAACTTTATAAAACTGAAATACATTATAAAAACAAAATTTAAAACAATTAAACTAGGGATTTTTTTAAATTAAAACTTTTTATTCAACAAAGAGATGAAAATATTTGGCTGTCACAAAATAGTCATCTTAATTGTAAAAGTCAAAGGCATCCAATAAACACTTCAAAAAATAATCTAACACCATTTTAAAACTAAGCAGTTTTACTCAACTCAATTTGATCTTTAAATTAACTAGAAAAACATATTTTTTGAAAAGTGCTACATAAAAACTGATGATATAATTGAATTCAGTAAAAGAAGAAGTGGAGAAAAAAAAGCTGAAATTTAGGATTAATGTTTTCTTTCAAAAAAACTTTTTTTAACAACAAATGAACAGTTATGTTTTTAACTTAATTAAAGTAAAATGAAAAGAAAAAAAGATAGGAATAAAATAAAATATAGTATATTAACACATATCTTTATAATATTAAAAAAACATTTAAAAATAAGAAAGAAAAAATATACACGATTAAAAAAGACATATATATGTCCTGCCTTTCTCAATATAGAATACAAATATTTAAACTCTTTTCTGTGTTTATAAAGCAATATTTTTCTGCATTTATCAATTTCTAAAAAAATATCAATAAAGATGGAATAAAATAAAATTTAATACTTAATTGAATACAAAGATTTTCAAAGAATATATTTATTCTCAACAAATTACATACTTTTATAAACTATATATGCATTAAAAATGATAAAATTTAAATATTTCTATTTTAATATGGGATCAAAATAAAAAAAAGTCATGAAATTTCAGTATTTTAGCTTGTAATTCAACACTAAATTTATTTAAAAAATAATAATCTTACTTTAAGATTGAAGGGTCAACACCTTCTGCAGTCATTTTTAACTGAACAGCACCAGGTGGAACTCCCTATAAAAATTCAATAAGAATAAAACTTTTCTATTTTTCATTCAAATAGCAATTATCATCAACAGTTATTAAAATTTCACTGTCAAAACATATTGCAAATAACTAATCAAGTATTTTATATTCAAATTTCATAATAATGACTGAAATAAGTTATTAGGGATATTTATCTATAAACACTGTATCCCCTCCTAATTCCAAAAATAAATGCCACAAATAAATACTACAAATCTTCAGAGACTGATCAAGAATTTGTAATTGTGATTTATTAGAAATAGTTTTGAAAGGCAAAACTTGAACGGATAAAAATTATTTGTGAGTAAAATAAATTAATATTAAATAATAAAAATCGGTTCACTCTATGAGTTGAGTATTTCAAATAATATAAAGAAATATACTTAACAATATCTTCTCAATTACGAATGTAACAACAAAAATCGTCAAATAAAAAGTATATTCAGAAGAGCTGAAATATTAACAATCTGGTGCCCTGTAACTAAATTTTTATTTTTGAATAATAAAATATGCATTAAAAATCCAGTTTTTCATTTTTATTTTAATGAGCTTTATTCAAATTCTAAAGTGAGTTTTAATATAACATAGCTAATTTACATAGCTATTCATCTAAAGTGTGAATTTAACTGAGATAATTTTTGAATAAGGCAATTTTTTATGGGGGAATATCGCTTTTCATTTAAAATAATCTTTGATTGTCCGATAATTAAAACCAATACAATTTTTTGGTTGAATTTTCTTTTCTCTTTTCTAAGATTTTATCAGATATTCTGCGAATGACATTTGAAAGATAAATGGAAGGCAGTGAAAGACAGAGAAGTTGTCTGTCAGCAGTAACACTTTTTCAAGAAATTAGTGGACTTTAATATTTAGGATCTAAAATGTAATGAGATGAATTCAATATAGAAAAAATTGTGGTTTGATTGACAGAAATAGAAATATTTAACTTAAATGCATCTGTCATGAAGAATTTTTTTGTTTAAAGTTTATTGGAAGAAATTTTAGACACTTGGTTCACTGATTATGTCTTACTGGCAGAAGAACCATATTTGGTCAATCTGCAAAATATTTACAGTGGAATAATCCTGAGAATGTCTTTGGTTTATGATTTAATATTTTGTGACACATTCTTGGGACAAAGTTTTTAAAAATTCAATGGAAAAATAGTTTCAAAAAGTGGGACTTCCAAGTCTATAAATGGAATGTAGCTTAAAAATAATGAAAAAGTCCTGTTTTTTTTTATTTTTATTTTTATTTTTTTTAATAATTTTGAAAAAGTCATGTTGAAAAAAGCTACTCCTAGAATATACTTTAATTATACCATACAAGATGATGGATTGCCTATATATGCAGCTACATTAATAAAATATTTTTAAAAATCAAGGAAAAGTATTCTAAAGCAGAAATTGATAACAAATCAGCATTTAAAATTGTTACTTTTTCTGATGTTTTATATGTGAAAACATATTTAATGTAACAGAATCTAAATGAAGCAGTATTTTCTTATCCCCATACAAAAATACTGCAATCCCTAAAACATTCCTTGATTTCTGCCTAAAAAAAATTTTTAACCTCTTATAGGCAGAAAGCAAGGAAATGGTCAAATAATAATGTATGTTAGAATTTCATTTTAACTATGCGTAATTATTTACTGCATTTTTAGCAGCTGAATGAAAATTGTATGATTCTGAATTATGGATATTTTTATGTAGTTGCTAATTGGGGCTGTTCCATAAGGAAAATGCATTTTCTTCTTCTCTTTGTTTTGAACACATATACTATGAATAACCCCAATTTAACAAATACATTCTTTATGCAAAATGAGATTGTTAGTTCAGGTTTTGAATGTATACATAAATAAAATATATATATAATATGTATATATATATACACACACACACACACACACACACACACACACACACACACACACACATATGCATGTATAAATAAATTGAATGTATATATAAATACTGTTGTCGAATATATTGACTAGACGATTTGTTCTAGACCTGCATGCTTTGTAGGTAGTATGTTTTAGGGACTGATTATTCTAAAAAGTTTAGTGAAAGCTAAAAAAACAATTATATTTGTTTTAGAGAGTTATTCTTGTACTTAACAGACTGCTTCCATGAAATAGAAAAAGCTGCATAGGTGATTGGAATCATATTTTACAGATTAAATAAAAGTTGAAGTTAAAGTTCTACAAAGGAATTAAAAGCATTAGATTGAATGTTTTGATGGATGAGTTTGAATTCCATCATAATATTTGCACATCTTATTTCAAATTGAATTAAAAATATTATTTATTACAGTTATGTGAAAACTTTAAATGAAACAGAATTGATGTAATTAAAAAAGATAATTTCAGAGTATTAAGATAATGCAAAGATCATTTTTTTAAGATAATGGTTTCGAAAGATATGAGCATTAATTTCCATAAGCAAGTCATAAAGATTAGCCATTTGGCAAAGAATAAACACATTTTGTACTTGATTAAACTTTGTTGGAATTATATTTCTTGATTTGTTTGTATCTTCTTTCCAGTAAATGATTAGACTTTTAGGTGATATAGAGGACAATCTCCAGAAATAACATTTTGTTGTTCCATTAATTTGGAAAGTGTTGAATTAAGAGGGGGGGGGGGGGGGGTTCAATTGAGCGGTTTGAAATGCTCACACTTCTGTGCCACTATATATATATATATATATATATATATATATTTAAAAATTTACATACATATTATGAATTTATAATACTGCTTCCCCATGCAATAAGTTCCATTGTAAGGAAGATGGTTTTACAGATATTCTAATAACTGAAGATCATTGATCTCTGGCCTTCGTAATTAATTGAATAATAAACATGAAAGATCACTAACATTGGAGGATCTTAGTGATTTTGCAATCAGAATTTTAGTCAGACACTTATTTTAAAATATTCAATGCCCCTAACACAGGAATTATAAAAATACAAAGGACAGAGTCAATTGACGAGTCAAGAAATGCAAGAAGTTGTATTGATAAAAATCTTTCTCGATCTCCTACACATTCTCAGAGCATTCTGTGTTGTTATAGTTCTTTATTACTTATTAGCCGACATTTTGTATATACTTTTTGTGGTTTTTTTTTTAAAACTAGTGAATCAAATTTTTAAGTAGAATAAAGTAATGTTCCACAGCACTCTTTTACTGAGCCAGTAAGATTTTTTTCACTGTACAACACATGGATAGATTTTTTAAAATAGATTTTTTAGAATCAATTTTATTTTATTTTAAGACTTAAAATTGAAAAATTTTACTAGCTTAAAATTTCAATCCAAATTATTCGACACATTATATTTCAAATAATTTATGCATAGTTTCAACTACAGTCAGAAAACATTTAAATGGAACAATAAATTATTCAATATCTCATCATTTTAATCATAAAACTGAAATTAATTAATATATTTCCTTTCTAATTCAGATTATCATTAATTTTAGAAGATTCCATGTCAATTTTAGTTACATTTATGAAAGCTACCATAAAAGTTATAAAAAGATAGAGATGGTAGAATCTTCCCTCACATTTCCAACAAAATAACATATAATGAATAATGTATTGTGAAAAGAAAACTCATATACCATAAGGAGGAGAAATATTCTAAAATCGGAAATTGATTTCAGTTGTATTCAGTTAAACTGGTATTTTAAACACATGTCATTCATGAACTTTAAAATTAATTGCATGTTTCTGTGAGAGCAGTCAAATCTTAGAATAACTAACATGACAACTTCCTTATTTGTATGAGCTTCTCCAGGCAATATCTCATTGGTAATCCATTGTTAACCTTGGATTTCTTTGGGGTGCAAAATTTCACACTTGATATAGCTCTGCTATTCTTGAAGGTGAGCAAAAATGACAACATGCTATCTTTGGTGGATTGGGGGAGGGGGCAGCAGAGAGGGATTAACTGCCAATTTAATCCCCCTATGCATCAATTTATAGTTTTGCACTAGTGTTCATAGTTTATTTGCAACTTGTGTTGGTGCTCACTATATCTTCAGTGCAAGAGTGCACTGCTTCAGTTGAATGAACAGAGCTGGCAAGAGCAATAACAAATCTCCTCTCTGATATTTTGAACTAGATAAGATTTCAGTTCTTGAATTTCCAGCATTATCCTTTAAATTTATTATCTTCATTTTTTTTGTTTAAAATAAATGTAGATAAGTTTTATTTATTAAACCATACATTTTTGGAGAAATTACTTCACTTCATTATAAAGGAATGAAGCTCAACTCACAATAAATAGCTAAATCTCAATAAAGATATTAATTGATCAAGTTAGGTTAGGGAGGAATTTAAAAAGAACTGATTTCATTGAGAAATTAATTCAAGAAGTATATAAAAATTTCTGTGTTATAATAGAATCTTTCTTAAATTTATCATTTTCTTACATCTTTTTAATGTTAATACATACCATATTGATCATTTTGAAATATTTTGCAAATCGAGGATCCTGGGACACTGTCATTTTTGGCTTTTGTTCTTCTTTAGGCTGAGCTTCAACAGATGCAGCAACATTTGATGCAGCTGTTTCGGATTGTGGCTTAGCTGTTGGAGATTCAGAAGCACCAGTTTCATTTTGAATAGCTGTGGCAGGCTCAGTAGATTCTACATTAGCAGTAACATCATCTAATCCTGGTATAGATGCTAGCTTCAAAAAAAAAAGTATATAATAATGATATAAAAAATAAACTGCAGCACAATAATAATAAGCTATAAAAGCACCAATGAAAATATTAGAAATAAACCAGGAGGAAGAAGTTAAATCCAAATCTTAAGATACCTTGATCTAAATTTTGGAATTTTTTTTAATGTTTAGAATAAGATAATCAGTTTTAACAAACAAATAAAACTTCAGGATTTAAATGCTATGGGTCAAATTTTAAATTAATAAGATAATGTTAAAAAATAAAGAAAAATCAAAAATAATTGAAAGTTAACAAATTATTGAATAATATAAAGTTATGAAGAATATATTTAGATAATAGATAAAATCATATATTTCACCATATGAAAAGATAAAAGCAACCAGACAAAATCAGATTCAACAGCGCACAATTTATTATAAACACAAGATATAAGTCCGAATTCAGTATCAAGACGGATATTAATATAAGAAGTCAAAAATATGTTAGCATTTTACAAAATTTACAGAAAGAGAGAAGTAAATATATATTAGTATATGGTATTAAGTGATATAAAAAGCAAAACACACAGGAAAGAAACAGAAGAAAAACAAGGGAATTAAATCCATGGAAAGAGAGATTAAGTTTTTGACAACTCATAAGCATGATATATTGAATATTTTTAAGTAAATAAATATATTTTTTAATCAAAAGGCTGTATAATTTTTGTGCTATTGAAGTGATGAATTAATCCAGGTGAATGCAAAATTTTTGAACTGCACATTTTATAAAAATAAATTTTTATCCCTCACATAAATTGCAATTAATTCACTTAATATAATTAAACAATACCTTTGCTTCAAGTATACACATGGAAGCTTCTAGTCGTTGTATTCGAATCAACAAGTTTTCCAGTTTTTCATCACATACCGATGAAAAATGATTAAGAAAGGAGGTTGTTCTAATCAAGAAATGATTTAAGAATGTCAAAGTTCGTTTCTGGTTAAGCGGATCAACCTATAATATTAAATAAAAAATAATGTTAAATAAATGTCTTTTAAATTTGAAAATTTTTAAAAATTAAGAGGGCGTATTGTGTAAAAATAAATTTACAGAAAATTATAAGTTTTGTAACCTTAGAATAATCCACTCCAGATCCCACAATCGGCAAACCATCGGAATCCATAATAAATAAACAATAACTATTACCAACGATTCACAACTCCACAGAGATATGTTGCTTTACTATTTACATTTATAATGATTTTCAAAATCAGAAACTATCGCTGCAGTTGCAGAACACAACACAGATTGCGGTCTATCAGTGTTGCCAGTTATAAAAACAAGAAAAAAATAAAGCAGTAAAATTTTAATGAAGAAATCAAAACTTAATTTGAAATTTAAAAGAACCAAAAAATACTTTACATACTTAAGTAGTCAAAATCATACTACTTTTTCCCCTTTGGAATCATTAAATTAGTTTAAAAATAAACTTCTAATTTCTACAAGTAAAAGTATACCTGTTTTATGTTGTTTAAAAATATTTTAAAGATTATTATCATTTCTTAATATTATTTGTATTCATGAAAATTGTGAATTATAACTTAATTTGTAAGTTTGTTTTTCCGGAAAATCCCTTTTGTTCACCGGAAGAGATAAATAAAACGGTGTATTATGATCACTAAGGATGGCATTAGCTGTGTTATTTGACTGAAATTCATACAACTCGTGTGAAAAATGCTTGATTTTTACAAATATGTCATCAAATAACTTTTATGCTGTTAGAGAATTTCTGTATAACGTTAAAAGTTCTCAGAAAGGCCTTTAATTATTCATTTTCTTTCGTGCATACATATCACTGAATCAGAATGGATTCTGCTCCAACTTTGCAAATAGTCTGTCAAGCAATATATTCACTTTACCATAATCCAGATCCTGTAGAAAAAGAAAAGGCATCCAATTACCTCGGTGAATTGCAAGGATCGGTAAGTGTGAGAATAAATTGCAGTAAACTTCATTTTATCTCCATTTAGCATTAGAGTAATTCGATCCTTTAATGTGTCCTTGCATGTAAATTAGTTTGGCGAAACTTTGCTTCCTTACATCGATTTCACTGGCAAAATTCTTCTGAAATTCTAAAAAAATTTATACTTAATAGATGTTAATCTAACTCATGTGTTTATTTTTCTTGATTTTGCTCATTGAATGTCTTAGTGCATTAAGTTAGAATTGTCATCTAAAAATCGGTCTGTGTCATTGAAATTCGTATAGATTTATTTTAATTGACTTTTTCTACCTGAAACGACAGTAGTTTTTTAAGTGATATTATATTCACCTCGTTTCAATTAATATCATCAAAAGCTTTTTATTGTTTTTCGTGAAACTACTATTAAACATGTCTCTTATTGCTTGAAATTGTATGAACCATGTAATATGTTATGTATGCATTTATTGATGCTTCTTTTATCACATGGGGTGAATTGAGATTTGGAAAATTTTCAAATTTATTTTTAATATAAATATTGATAAATCTAGGTTATATCATAATTATGTATTCTAAAGTTGAAAAAAATTGCAAACACTTATTCACTCATATACTTGAACAACAGTAATGTTTTTTTTTAAAAACATTTTTTTTTCTTCTTTCCATCACAGTAAAAGGTCTTACTTATTATATAATTTAATCTAAAAAATAAGGGTGGAGGCAATCTGAATCTTAAAAGATAGACAAAGAGATAAGAAATAGTTCTTTAGGGATATAGGGATAGTGTATACAGATAATACATATAGGGGGTTTATGCACAAAAAGTCTGTTTTTGTGGGTTTTTTTTTAATTTCATCTACTAAATTAATTTTAAAATGCTAAATGTAAATAATAATTTTGACTTGATATAAGAAATGATTTTAATAAAAATATGTTTGAATAAGATTTAATAGTTATTAATTTTAATTAAAATAATTTTCATATCACGTAATTTTCCTATATTTTTCACTATTGTGAAGTATAACTGATAAGTAAATACAATCTATAAAATATGGAATAAGCTTTCAGTTCATCTGTCTCATTTCTGCTATTTAACACATATTTCGGGATTTTGTTCTGAAAAAATGAACTTTACCTTTTTTTTATTTAAAAATAGAAATTTTTATTACCATTAATAACTAAGAGATAAGGCAGAATATAATTACTTACTAAATCTGTAATCGCTGTATATTTTTAGGGCATATGAATGAACAGTGCTTTTTAAATATTTACATTTCTGAGATTTTATATGTATAATTTAGAAGGGGCTTTTATTATATATATACTTATGCATTTAATCTATTTCTATTTATTTATTAACTGCATTTACTTGTCCCAGTACCATTGTATGAAATATACATTTATTCTTAAAGATATATTCCCTATTTGGTTTATCTGTAAAATCTGTTGGTTACAATTTTTAGATTCTTTGTGTGTTCTAATAACTTTTTACTCTACTACTTTTTTATTTTTTACTTTATTTTACAAATGCAAAGCTTTTGTAAGTTTTATTTCTTCCTATCTCCATCTTTATTTAAAATTTTTATATTCTACCATATTATTTTCTTTATGTTATATATTTTTCATTAAATCAGTTATTCTCAAATTGTATCATAGGTATTTGCTTGGAAAATTGCTGATGAATTACTTCAGCATAGAGGTGATCTTGAATCATGTTATTTTGCTGCCCAAACAATGAGGACAAAGGTAGTGCATTTTAATTTCTTTCAATATTTTGTTAGATTTTCAATTTGTGTTATATTAATACCTGATAAGTTTTTTCTTTTCTTTAAATATTCTATAGCAGTCTTATTTATTTCAGCGTCATATAAAGGAATATTCACTTGAAATCTAATATAGGATATTTAGAAATTAAATAATATATTAGTTTATTTTACATATTTAAACTATTGGATGATATTATGGTACTCTTTTTATATTAATGATTCAGCTGTCTTCCATTTTAATCATTTTATTTCTAAAAAGCTAGACTTATAGATTGATATATTTAGAGTGCATCTTCTTAACTTGCATATTTTACTTTGTATGACTGATGTTTATAATGTGAGTTGTAATGACTTTATTTAAATCTTTTACTGATGTGTTTTGAATTTGAACCAGTGTTCGGAATGCTGCACTTTTTGGCATTTTTGATAGATTGTGCTGAGTATACATCGTAAAAGTTTCAGATTAACTACACATGATTAAATTAAACAACAATTAGGGTAATTTCACTAACCATGGATATGGTAACTCCAAGGCCACACATGATCCTCATTTTTAATAATATAGTTTTAATCGCATCTGGAGTGTTGCATGGTTTTTATAAATTAAAAATTCTTTTAAATGTGAATACTTTAATTTTATCACTGCTAGTTAGCAACTATTATAAATATTGCATCTGATGCATGCAAATCAAATATGATAAATGAAATCTTCATATTTGTAGAATTTGGATAACTTTATTTAATATTTGCAATAGATTATACTCTAAATTCATTTATATTATAATTAAAGTTGATATGTATGAGTTGATGATATAAATATTAAATCAAGCTAAATTTGTGATAATTTATAAATATATTACAGCACTTCTTTAATTTTTACACTCCATCTGAAAAGTGGGGTGAAATCATTTTGGTGATTTTTTCCATTTATAATTAATAATTTTTAAAATAAATTTCTCTGCATAGTTTGGAAAATATTGTGAATTTGTTTCTTCGTTTTAGTGTGAAATATTGCATTTTCCAGTTAAGTGCTATCAAAATAAAATGTGGTTTTACTTTTTTTTTTTTTTTTTTTGAATATTTATACCTATTATTATTAAGATTTTTATTTGCACATATAATGCATCTGGTTGAATATTTAAGTAATTATCTATTTTGACCTTTAAATCATTTAAACATTATCTGGTATATAATTTTGCAATTGTTTACAGTTTCACATTAGATTGTTAATCAATATAAAATTAATCTTTTACATGATAATCTGAAGTAGTTTCTGATAATAATATTAGCAGTATGTAATTTTTTTTTTGTTTGCAAGGTATTTTATTTAACTCTCAAAGTTTATTCAATTTTTATCAATATACAGTTAGCAGTGTATGCTCATTTATCAACAAAGGTATTTTGATTGTCATATGCATTTACATTTGTACTATCATAAACAAATGCTTTTGTATTATAATATATAATTATAAATTCTTACATGTTATATTTTTTTGTGATTGTTGATCATTTAAAGATATTGTATACATTGTGAAGAATTTTTTTTATGTAATAAAAGATGCAAAATCTGCATAGAACATTCTTGTGATTTTTATTATAAACGCAGTTCCCTAATTTTTTTTATACTGCAATTTAATACTGTATATAATGTTTAATAATAACTACAGGATCTTAAATAAAGTCTTGCACAGAGTTATTATCTGAATATTTTAATAGTATGCAAAATAATCTTATTTTTATGTAAGTATATTGTCAGTGTTTAAATTTAAAAAATAAGCTAAATAACTCAATTTGTCATCTAATTTTAAGAAAATGTAACATAAAATATTTGTTCTTCTGGTAGACATTTTCTCCATTTATATTTACATATTTTAATGAAGAAATGTATTCATGGAGTGAAGGTGTTTCAACAATCTAGAAATAACAGCTTCCAAGAAAATTTTCATCTAAAGTTCTATTAACATCTTGGTGAAAACCAAACAATTCTCTGTCATTAAATCAAATAAAAAATCTGAAGCATAAGCATATATTATGAATATTTTTATAAAAACCTTCTAAATCCTTATTTAAAAAAATACATTTTATGTTACCTTTATATATATATATGTAACATTGTGTGTACATTGAAACCAATGCCTTTTTAACTGTAACATGATTTAAAAGGAGACTTTTTTTTTTCTTTGCAGATCCAATTTTCATTCCATGAACTCCCTGCTGAATCTCATTCATCACTACGAGATTCTCTTTTAAATCATATTAGTCATGTTACAAACGAAACATCTCCAGTCATTCTTACTCAAGTAATTTTTAAATATTTCATTTGCATTTTAAATGAATGAGAAAATTATCTATTTTAATTCATTTATAATGAATTAAAATAAATAATTAAATTATATATTTTATTATCAAACCAGCAGGTGACCGAGCTCCGCTCAGAGAAAACAGGTATCGAAGCTAACTCGAAGATTTAAATTTTCAATTGTGATTTATCAAAACAATACATGCCATAAGAAAATTTGTGAAACCTTTGGTGAAAAGATAACCGGTTAAAGTGCACCATTGTAAACTATTTTAAGTGAAGTTAGAGTTTGGAAAGGGAACTATTCTTTACCTATAGTAAAGTAAAGGTAAAGATTGAAGTGTTTTGAAGTTCAATATTTTTGACAAATTTATTTAGAAAAACCAAACATATATACATACATAAGAAACATATTATAAACCTATAACAGCATAAACATAAAACTTTATTAGTTCGCTATATTGGCTATAGATGGCAGCACGTTACCGCTTGAAAATTTAAGTAGCCATTATGGCGAACTAATAAAGTTTGAAAATATCCTATCTGTAACTCCGAACTGCTCGACCATAGCACTTCAAAACCGGCGCCAATCGATTCCTCGTGGCCAAAAACCCCAGACCCCCAAGTTTACCGGAGTTTATTAATTCTGGGGCGATTTTGGACTTGGCAACCATTCCTCGTATTATAGTATTAGATTGTACTGTTAGTTTGAAAATTATTTTTTCACAGGATTTCATATGTCTATTTTGTAAGAAAATAATAATTTTTTTTTCAATATTTAGTTTAAAAAATATATACTTTTAATAATGTTTCCCTTTTTGTGATATTGTTTCATATTAAATCTTTTAATTTATTTGCAATAAAATTAAATATTTTGGAAGAAAAGAATTTTAATAACATTTTATTTTATCATTTAAAATTTAAAATTATCATACATTTTAAAATTTTTAAATATGTGAGAAATTTTTTTATCCCAAAATATTTTATTTATTTTTATATTTGAAAGTAATTGTTCTTTCATGTAATATAAATATTGAAATCTTGAAAAAAAAAAACACTTTTTGTATGTTTACTTTTGTATTGGATATATAAATATGATTTCACGTTCTTTCAAGTAATTATAATGACTCTGCTATTTAAATATAATTGCTCTTGCCATACATTTGGAAGGTATGGCATGAACTTTCTAAATAATTTAAATTCTCTCATAATCTGATATTTAAAATATTTTATAAATTGTATAATTATTTTCTTAAATATAGGCAATAATCAATTCAATATAAGCATATATGTAATCAATAATGGATCTCAGCTCTTAGAAAAAATCGGCATCATAAAAATTTTCCTTCTTTATTTTATTCTGAAGAAAATTATAGGGTATAATACAGGAACTTAACTGAAAACCGGCTGCAATAAAGAGCATTTGCAAATAACAATTTTGACAGTTAAAAATAATGATTTCTATGTATATAACAGACAGCATGGAAAATCATAAAAGAAAGGAAAATAAATAGGAAATTTTATTGAATTAAGATCCCTATCAAAATCTATCGAATTTAAATATGTTACAGATTAAATTATTAGAATTTGTCTAGCTATGCATTCTGTAATGTCTGCATCTAGTGGATACAGTAAAGAAGCTGCATTCTATTTGAATTATAAAATTGAGGCCTGATATAGTGTAATCATACATGAAATTTCTCTCTCTCTTTCTGTATATAATTTTAGCAGGGGTGAAAGAAAGAGAGAATTCTGATTTGTACTCAAGGATAAAGATGACAAACTTACTTTTGCATCAGACAATAAAAGCTAAAGTGTTAGAAATTTCTCCGTTCAGCAATTTCACTCTTAGATTGATAAAGATTTCTTTAAACATATGTTGATTTAAGAAATGGAATTTTAGGTATCTGAATGAAAGTGTCAAGGATTTTTATCCTTTTGCTCGTTGTGTGTGTGGGGGGAAGCACTTTTTAGAGTGCAAGTTGGCAATACTGAAATAAAGTGGTTGGATTTAGGTCAGGAAATAGGAGAAAATTTTAGAATAAAATAAAATAAGTTATTTTAAGATTTTAAAAAATGGAAATTTTCTCAAGGATTAAATTAAACATGCTTATATATGTGTGTGTGTGTGTCTAAATCTATTAATTTTTTTAGTGTAATTCTGATGCGGAAAGAAAAATAATATTAAATACAAGAGACATAGAGTAAGGAAGATGAACCAGCTCAAAGCAATTTGGAAGCTAATATTCATTAAAAAATACTTATTGGATTTTTTTACAGCCTTCACCAGACAACATGCCAGTGACTGGCATAGGAGAGCACTGGTTGTTCTTCTGCATTCTATGTGTGTGAATGTAAAAATGCCCCCACCCCGTAAAAAGGGGTTGTGCAAGCCAGTATGTGATACATGAAGTAGTTAAGTCATATTTTTGGCCCTAGTCAACTCTACTGAAAAAACAAGAGACTTAAATTGCTGTTGGATAACTGTCGGCAGGCTTATAAAGTGCCATAAGTAACAACAACAATCAGACAACACAATTAATTCTGAAGTGCATTGTCATCAGCTGCATAAATTAACAGATTCATTTTAAAAAAAATATTAGAATTGATGAACTGAAAAAGTGTAGTATTCCATCAAAATAATGCAAGACCTCTTACAAGTTTGTTAAATTTCACAGCTTGAAAAGGGTGTCCTTCTACAGCCTCCATATTCTCCAGATCTGACTCATTATTATTTTTTTCAGTCTCAGCAAAATTTTTTAGACTGTAAAACATTTATTTCAAATGAGGAGATAAAAAATAACCTGGATAATTTTTTTGCCAGCAAAGAACACAAATTTTGAGTGAAATCATGTTAGTGCCAGAAAGATGACAAAAGGTATTGAACCAGATTGGACAATATATAATTTGATAAAGTATTTATTTACTATATGAAAATTGCCTTTCATTTTCACACACTCTTACGTACAAAAAGGAATTACTTTCTGAACAACCCAATATATACCCATTATTTTTCTATAACATTCTAAGTAAATTTATTTACTTACTGCACTGTGAAATAGAAGTGTATAATATTTATGTTTCAATATTCTCTGAATCATTAATATATATTTGCTTTTTCAGTTATGCTTAGCATTATCAGATTTAGCACTTCAAATGGCAACTTGGAAAAGTCCTGTGAATGATTTGATTGCTAGGTATAAAATATTCATTTGATATAAATTTTGCTAATTGTAAAAGCTGTGTTTTTATACTTTTATTTGTCCAAATACCTCATTTGAAAATAATTTTTTAGGTTTGGAAACAGCATTCAACATGTTTCAACTTTGTTGGAAATTCTTACTGTGTTACCTGAAGAAGTAAGTGACACTGACTGGAGAATATTTTTTTAAAGTTTTGATCGGTTCTTTACTCTAGATAAAAACATTCAGAACCCTTTTCAGAGTGTGTTATTAAAATTTATGAAACATAATGTAAAGTCACAAACAGTATGACTAATTGGTTGTATAGACATAGATTCTGCAAACAAATTTTTACTAGACTTGCTGTCCTCAGAGGTGGACACCATCCCTCTAGAAATGTGACACCATCTAAAACAATCTCTGTGTTATAAAAAAAAAAAAAAAATCTTTTGAAATATTTGCATAAATTCCTTATGACAAAAACAGTAACTATGAATTTTTTGGATTGATAGAGGCTTTTATTCATGTTTTAGGCAATTTGAAACATTAAAAATATTGAATATACAAAATGTATTTACTATAAAAATTCTAAACTAAATCTTAAAGAAATTTTAAAAATAAGAATTATTTTTATATATAAACTATAATAATAAATTATAATTTAATTCAACTAAGAATAAAAATTATTCAATCAAAATTCTAAAAATATTTGCAATAAAATTTTATTAATCAAGTGTTAATTTTATTAATTAATAAAGTGAAAAATATCAAGTAAAAAAAGTTAAAATAGCCTATTATTCAACACAAAAGTATGCAGAAGTGTCTTTTTGCCTAACACACAATAGCATATTATTTTTCTTGTTCATTGTTTGTGTTTGGGGCCTTTTTTTTTTTTTTTTTTTTTTTTGCACTGCATAGCAAGGAGGGCACTTGACGAACTTTTTTTTTAAAAATCTTTTATTGTGCAATTTTTACACACCAATAATAACTATTATGAATTAATAATTAGGAAAAAAGTTTAAATGAAAAATATAACTATATGAAACTATATATTTATATTAAGAAAAAGGTATAAAAATTATAGCAGAACATGATGTTGATACACAAATAATAGTCTAGAAAAAAAAGCAAATCTTAAATGTGAAATGTTTTGTGACTTTAAATATGGTCCCCCCCCCCCTCAAATGCAAATATAATAAAACAAAACTCCTCCTGAGCACAGAATCAACATCACACACTTCTCTACAAAATATCAAATTGCATCTTTCACGCAAACAGACGAATGAAGAAATAGACGTCCTAAACAGGCATTGTCCTCAAATGAGGATGCCTGTTAATCAGATTGTTTGGTCTGCTCTTGAATTAGTTTGAAAAATAAACAAAATTATGATTTAAAATTTCATAGATATTAGGGGGAAATGGGTGATTTAATATTAGTAAAATTTCAGTTCTTAAAAGATTGAAAAGAATTCTCAAATTTGTGCTAAAAAAATTAGGGTAGTTTCAAATTGAAGTCATAAAAGGAATTAAAATTGTTCCTGCTGTCATCTGTTTTTCTAAAGGGTGACTGAATTTTATTTTACCAGTAATTTTTGATATTTTATGGCCAGTAGTGTTTTCAAACTGGAATTTTAAAACTGATGTCCTCTTTTGTGACCACCATCTCTAAAAGTGTTAACAGAATCTTTTGAATTGGTTAATTATTTGTATGTGTTCAATTTTATTCTTGAAGCTTTTTTGTAAATTTTAGTACATTTCGTTTATACAATAGTTGCCAGACTTTTTAAGATTTTTTGTTAGTTCATTCATGTTTATGATATTGTCATGAATATATATATTCTCTTTCATTTTAGATAAATAGTAGGCATTTAAGGTTAGGTGCAAATAGAAGAAATCAAGTCAATGAAAATTTCTGCCAAGTTGCTCCTCAAGTATTTTTGTTATTGGTAAGTATTGGTAGCATTTTTAAATGATTTTTTGTTCAATTGTGTATTATTATAACTATGCAATTGGCTCTACTTCTGAATTATTCTTGTTCGAGTGAAGCAAGTAGTATCTTTATGTAGTATAAAGATAAAACAAGCAATATCTTTTCTGCGATATTGTTATACGATTAATTTCTATATGATTACATTTGTCCTCTCTTTGTAATCAGCTTATTCTTATCCTCACTGCTAGCCCTTAAAGATGTAGATAAATAGTTGGCATTTAAGGTTAAGTGTACTTGTAGCATTGGACTAAAACTGCTTTAGTATACTTTAATTGTTTTTCATATATATATGGGTGTGTATTTATACATGTGCAGTAAATGTGCTGACTAAAAGAACCATTAATAACCTGAAGCTTTTTGAATAACAGCGGCTAATGGTTGTAAAGTGTTATTTTGGAATTCTTTGTGTAAAAAGGGAGGTATTTGGTCCAAAACTGAAACTTTAAAATAAACATGATATATATTCCATTGTTACAAGGAACCAAATATTTTTTATGGTGTTGAGGATTCAAGCTGCTCAAATCTTTAAAAAATTGGACATTGTAATACCCACTATGAAATTAGAAAATCTCCTGAAAATGATGCAGCAATTAAATGGAGTAAGAAAAACTGATATTGTTGCTTGTATTAAGATGGATCTAAATGCATTGTAGTGTTGCAGCTAAGGCAGACACAAAAACTGGATACATTATGCCAGAAAATTTTTTTAAATTTGAATACCACTTTTAAGTACCTTTAAAGTAATGAAAAATAAAATAAATTTCTTTGCTAAAAAATCATTAAAAATACTTAATTTTTTTTAGAAGTAGAAAGAAACTATTGTTCTTATATATTTCCATGAATGTTTAGTATAATAATTCTAAAATCTATGAAATCTAATTCTAATTTAAGAAATCTTTTTTTATCGATGTTGCAAGAAAGAAAAGCCTGTGAAAGGGAAAAATTTTGGTGATGAAATCCAGAAATTTAAATACAAATTAAGACAGTGCTTAATGAATATATTATTTACTCTTCCTTTCTTCAACAATAGGCAGCAAAGTATATTGAAAAATGATTATTCTGAATGAGAAATACAAAATGGGCTGATTGTTGCAACTTGAAACACATTTGAGTTTCTTACCTTTACTGTTCTGAATAGTGAAGAATTTATTTTTGTTATGCCTGTTAACTTCGTTTATCTTTTCATGAATTCTTAAAGTGCATACTTGTTTATTCAAATTGTTGAAAAATAAGAATAAAGTATGGGACATCAAAGAATTAGATAATTGGAGAAGTTGTTCTTAACCCTCCAAGCGGCGGAGACGTCTTTTTCTGGAAGGCACAAACCCTCCGAAACAGGCGTAACCGTGTTTTTTCGTTCTGTTCAGTTGTTTCCGAGACGGGCGCAAACGGTTTTTTCCTACTTTCAATTGAAGCGTCGAAAAGGGCGAAGACATGTTTTTTCTTCCTTGCCGTTCCCCTCCATTAATGACCTTCTTGTCAGTGATAGATTACTTTACGATAACCCCCTAAAGAGAACCGAGTAGAAGCACTTAGCGCTCATAAAAGAATTCCTTATCGTTAAATGATTTAAGTAGGAAGTATATTTCATGTGGTTTTTAGAAACTTATAAGGAAAAAAATCTTCTCACTAAATTTTACTTACCAAAATAATAACTTACGAACACATTCCTTAGTAAAGCAAAATATTTCTAAATAGATTTTTACGTAAAATGTTGCTATTAAACAATTTTAAAATACGTCTAACGCCTTCAAAAGAATGACAAAAATAAAAATAATTTAAATAATTTATTTTATATATTTATTTAACTACTTTGCCTCAAAATTCATGACAAGAATACGTTGACAAATTTTCAGTTAAGAAATAAAGACTGTCTGTTAAAATTTGATTTTTGATGTAAAAATGTTTTAAATTTTCTTTTTCATTTATTTAAAAATACGGCATAAAGACTTGCAAGGAATTTCATGTTTTAATTTAATTATTTGTGTTTAAATTAATTTATTTTTTGTGTTTTATTTTATTTAATTCGCAGTAATGTAAATTTATATTATAGGTTCCGAATCAAAAGTTGTAATATATTTATAATAGCCATATTGTAAAATTCTTTTTTTTTGTAAATCGCGAGAAACGATAATCACAA
Organism: Argiope trifasciata; assembly: GCA_026543055.1. Lineage (NCBI taxonomy): Eukaryota > Metazoa > Arthropoda > Arachnida > Araneae > Araneidae > Argiope > Argiope trifasciata. Next base: position 4,651,955 of record JAPMOQ010015914.1, read on the forward strand.
AAAAAATTAATTAGAAAACAGCTAGAAAACAAAATAAACAAAAAATTAATATAAACAGCTGGTCCTGGATTTATAAAATTTGGTACATAATTACTTCCTGACCAATAGATAATCACTAATTAGAATATTTTTTAAATTTCTTTTTTCTTATTTATTAAATCTTAATTTAAATTTAATCAAGCAGAAAAGCTTATTGGCAATTGTTGTGTCACATTAAAATTCAAAAAATTAACTTTCCTTAGACAAAATTTTCGTTTTCGGGACAATTTTTATTCAGGTTTTAAAAACAATTCAGAATTTTAGAAGTAATTTGTAACAATTCTTTTTTATAGAAATGAAATTGAAATCAATTTTGTTATTTTACCGTAACTTTCCGGCGTTACTTTCCTCACGTTGAGAAAAAATATCTGCTTTGTTTAAACAGTAACTTCAGTTAAAATTTTTAAGAACTTTTTAATGGCTTATTTGAATAACACGATGTAAGAATCTTTCACATGATATGCCATAGTTGATGAAATCAAGAATAACGACATCATTAAGACTTTGATGATGAATGAATGAATATTTTAATGAGCACTTTAAAATATTTAGGAAACTATTTTTTAAATGTGACATATGAGATACTTTATATACATTGCAACTAATAACAATTTGAAATAATAATTTTCTAAAACTATTTAAAAATGTTTCTACAATTTCAAATGATATCATACTAATAGTTTCAAAATATTTGCAAAGATTAAATTTTGAAAAGAAAAAAAATCTTGCGTTTTAATGACTCATTCTGGAGTGTCATGAAGAAATAGGAATCGTCAGGGCAATGAATATAATCAAATGAACATTAGCTTGAAAATAGAAATAAAATGCTCAATGCAAATTAAGTTTTCATTACTTTATTGAATTTAATTTCGGATTTATACCTGATTCTTTTAGTGATTAATGTACATATTCTATACATTAATCACTATATTATTTCTGCATTCATTACGTTATTAATAAATCATTCAAATAAGCTGTAGATTTTTGAACAATATATAAATTAAACAATTCATTTAATTAGTATTTAAATATGAAGAACTTATTCTCAAAAGTACTTCTGTTTTTTCAAGATCTTATTCTTTGAATTAGAAAAACATTAAAAAATTTGTATGAAGAATCAATCCAAAAATTTTAGTTGAATATTAGTAAAATTAATTTTGAAAGTTGCTTAGTTGCTACAAACATGCTGTTGTTATCATTCCCAATAGCCTTAATTACGGTTTATATTCTGTTTTGCCTTGATTTCATTTAGGAATATGACAAGTACGAAATTATTTATTTTGGAACATTCGATTTATGCACTTGTACATTCTGTCATTCAGAACTTAAAAAAAAAATGTGCCAATCTGTTAACTCCGCTATTTTCAAAAGATAGATTCTAAGAAATTGTGTTGAAGCACTGAAAAGTGTTTTCTTGCCAAAAGTGATATTTGATTTTAATATATATATATATATATATATTAAAACTGACAAATAACTTTTTATCCAAAGCAGGCAAAAATATATTAAGATAGAATTTTTTTTAAAAACTAAATTTAAAAAAAATCACAATTAATTATTTTACAAAGGTTTTTGATTTCGTACAAATATTTAGATAACTAAGGCTATAAGACCTTTACATATAAAATAACGAAAACTTCTGTGAGTGAATTGCAATTAATATCGCTTCACATCTCACTAAAAACTGATTTCATCAGTTGGAAATTTTCAAAAAAAAAAAAAAAAAATAGTGCAAAATTTCGGTGTTTTTAGTTTCCTTTGTAAATTGTCTTATAATTTTTAGTTAGAAACAGCAATATCCTAGTATTATTAAATGCAAGAACACCTTAAGTGATATTTTCAAGCATTTATTTTAATTCCAAAAACTTTAAAATGCAGCTTTGAAAAGTTTGTCAAAGAATTATCGAAGCATATGCTCGTCTATTGCTCTCTACGACATTAATTGGTGTGATGTTATAACTAAGATGTAAATTTTTCACCTCTCAGTGTAAAAGATATCTTAAATTACGTCTCTAAAAATAAGGTGTAGGAAACACAAATTTTGGAAATTATATGAGTTCGGAAAAAGAATATTTATTTGCATTAAATATTACTTCTAGTATATGCAGGAAACGTGTAAATGTGTAGCAAGATTTTAGCACATTTATATATCTAAATGCTTTTCTTCTTTTATATATATATTAATAAAAAGACAAATAATAGCTTAGTGTCTTTTGTAAAAATGTTGGAATAAATACTGATATGAGATAGTCAATATAATTATGTAAAAAAATTAATTTACAAATTTAAGACCTCTATGCAAAATATTTTTTCCCTTTCAAAGATGTGAATTCATATCGCCTTATAATTTGAAACTACATATTGCTAATACGAAAAAAAAGTTGGTGAGTGAAGAAGGGAGGGGAGGAAAGTGGTCATCAGTAAGATAAGATAGCCAGATAGATTACAAACCAGTCTCCCCACTGGGTTATTGGGAACCCCGTGGCTGGGAAGAAGGGGAAGAGAAAAATGCTCGTTTCTTTTTCGGACACTGCCTCGTCTGAAGCTGATATTTTTTTGAAGCAACCTATTGAGGGATAGAGATAAATTTTTGAGAAACCATACTCAGAAGGATTGGGCGCTCGGAGGGTTAAAGCATAAGTGAAGATTATGCCAGATATTTAATCGTTTTTAATTTTATTACTGTCAAAGACTATTGCATGTTAGACATTCAGTGACCTTTCTTGTTAATATGTTGTTTTGAGTGATGTCCTAAATGATCTACATAAGGGATTTTGCTGTTTGATTATTTATTGCAAATGGAGGGTTTCCTTCTAAAAGGAGGTAGTTCCAAATATTCAAGTTTGAAGAAAGCCTTAAAAAACGTTTGGAAATTCTAAATTCCAAAATTGTTTTTGGAGATTTTTTTTATCAGACTTCTTAATTGTTCCTACATATTGTGACAATACTTTCTCTCAAAAACATATTTTTCAAATGATATTGGAATGTTGGAGCTACCTCTTTCTTACAACTAAGTTGGTAAGACTGTCTACCTCCAAGAAAAATGTTTGATAATAAAAATGCAGTTTACTATAATATTATTTTATTTAAACTAATAATATATATATATTTACAAACCAAAAATTACATTCCTGTTTATTATCATACTCTCCCTTTGTCACATCAGGCTCATCTTCTGCATCATCGAGTTGTATGTCATTGTAGAACTACATATCATTTTGTGAATATATATGTTAACTAATTTCAATACATCTTTATATTTTGGGTTCTTAAGTAGAAGGGAATGGGAGTAAGATAGTTAAATCTGATCACTTATTAATAAAGTAATATTTTGGATGCTGAATATTTTTACTGTCTTGTTAAGAGCAGTCTAACACGCTCTCTATGTAATTGAGAGAGTGTTAGTATTAATCTCTCCTGCATTAATTTGAGATTTTTTTTATAAGCAAAAACTCTATTTCATTATAAAATACTTTTGAATTTTTATAAATGATGTTTAGAGTTTTCAGGAAGAAAATTTTTAATAGGTCAACGAAGTTGAAAATATTAATTCTATTCATTTTGCTCATTATATAAAATTTCAAAATTTCTTTGCTTTAATTAGGATAATACTGAACATTTAAATAAGAGAGGAGACTTGATTTGACTTCTAAACAAAGTTCTAACCATTGTTAGAATTCCCATATTAGAATATTTTGATTAAAATCTTAAAGGTGTTTTTTTCGTTAATGTTTGAAATAAAAACAATTATTAATATTAGATATTTTTCAAAACATTCTATAATTTATAATAAGGCAGAAATAATTCTTTGTGTAGAAAATACTTCAGTTGATGTATTCATATGTATATAAATTTACTTAGGTGCTTTTTAAAATTATATATTTTTAGTTCAAATGCTAAGAACTTAATTTTGATATCCCTTTCTAAGAAGACATCTCCAAAGAAATAAAGTTAAAGCAACTTTCATAGGTCAAGCAGGAGAGTGAAAAATTGCAGTTGGAAATGCATGGAAAAGTTATTAAAATCAATTATTATGAATTAACAAAATGCTATAAACTGTTATTCAATGAGGTTGGATGTTTCATCTAAAGAGCTTGCATTCTGTACAGTGTAAGTCTAAAAAAAAAAAAAAAAAAAAAAAAAAAAAAATTGTTAGGCAAAAAATAAGTAGGCAAATTGTTAAGAAATGCACTTGAAGGAAACATTTTTACTTTGCTAGTAAATTCCACTGAAGAGACCAATGCATAAGTATTTTACTCAGCAAAAAATGTGGATGCAAGCCTTATCTATATTTTAGTTGCCCAAATCTTGAGTACTAGGATTGTGTTTTCAAAATTAAAATACAAGAAATGAAACACTCAATGCAAATAAATCGAAAAAGACTCCTCAGCATTTCAAATAAGGAACCAAATTTGTTTTTACTGCTACATATTATAAACTAATTTACAAATTATGGTTCTTGCATATCAAAGCTTCTTCTGTAAGGTCAAAGATACTATGTGACTGGAAAAAATAATCACTGCATTAAAAACTATATATTTAGCAGATTCTAAAAAAAATTGTTAAAGAGTTGGTCAGGTGAAAGCAAAAAGCATGAGTACCAAATAAGGTATTTTAAAGATTGCAGTGTCCTTCAACTGAGGTATACTTAATTTTCTGTTCATGTTAATTGAATAATGGTTGTAAAAGTAAGTTTGAGAATTGTGAATTGATGAGAATAGTTTGTTTCTAAACATATAATAATAATGATAATTTCGAAATATATTTGAAACCATGAAGTAATTCTGAGTGATATCTTTCTAATTTATCTACTATTAATTATAAAATTTGTCTTAATAGATTGTGATAAATAATTCCTAAGCGCATGTATTTAAAATGAAAGATATGTTGATATTGGTAAAATATAAACGATTTTAAATGTGATATATGATTTAAATAATCAGTCAGCTCCGTCTCTTCTTCCCAGCAAGAAATGTTTGAGTAAAAAAATATAATTTTGATTCAACTTGTATTAGATATCTGATTAGAGTATGAAGTGTGCTTAGAAGAATTACAACTAAAATGCACATCATCTTTAATCTTCTTTATCTTTGCTGTTTGTAGAACTCATACGTACAATCTGTTGGTCTGAATGAACCAGGTGTTTTAAAGAAAGTTTTTCGCTGTTTGGGTAGCTGGTTTACAATAAAAGGTTTGCTGACAGATGACCAAAATTTACATGTTTTGTTAAATTATATCTTTCAAGTTTTGGTGAGTTATATTTTTTACTTTTCTCTTGATCATAAATATAATGTAATTATGCATTATTAAAGCTTGACTGTTTTATAATAAATACCTTACTGGCAAATTTATTATTCAACTAACTCTGAGTAGATGAACATTTTAGTTCATTATTATTTGTATTGAAGCTATCTGTACTGCCTTTGCTTGGAAATTTTATATGGCAATATCTTAAGAGAAATAAGTTCCTCCCCCTTGTATTTATATGTTTTTATAAACATTTTAGCATTTTTATTGAAACTTTTTAAAATAATTGAAAGAATCATTTTGATAACTGCATGCAATAGGTAAACCTTGATTTTCTTGCCAAAATAATCTTTATGCTTAAACCATTCCGTAATCATCATTTTCAGCTAAGTAATTCTACTTTCATTTATTGAAGTTTTTATCTAACATTTTTATATGATAAACTAGTCTAATTACCCAATTTTATCAAAAGTTAAATATTTTAAACTTGCAAAATTGGAAGGCTTTTCCCCTTTCCTTGCTTTTGCTTGGTAACCTTTAAACTAGGACACCTCTTGTCTGGAGCAATCCTTGTGTTAGAAAATCTTTCAAAATAATTTTGTAAATTCCTTATGACAACAGTGGTAAACTGTGAATATTTTAGACTTATAGATACTTTTATTCATGTTCTACATAATTTGAAATGTTTAAAGTATTAAATATGCAAAATATAATGCATTTACTACGAAAATTCTAAATTAAATCTTATAAATAGGAATAATAAAAAAAATTAGAACTATTACAAATAAATACAAATTATAATTTAATTCAACTAAGAATAAAAAATATCCAATTAAAATACTAAAAAGAAATATTTAAAATTAAATTTTATTAATTAATAAAATGAAAAACAATTAAAAATAACTTATTATTAGACATGAAAGCTTATGGAAGTATCTCCTCATCAAACACAGAATAGGAAATTATTGTTTTGCACATTTTTTTAATATTGCCTAGCGAATATCCTTGTAGGGCTCATTGTCACTTGATATATGTATATACATATACATATTTACAATGTCACTTGATAAACATATGTTGACATTAAGAAAATTTTTTTTGCTCTACAATTGTACATCTTGAATGCAATAATAATAATAATAATAATAAATTTTAAGTAAAAAATTATGGCTATGTAAAACTTAATGTTTCCAAAAAAATTAAATAAATAAAGCAGAATATAATGGCGAAACATTAATAACAGTATAAAAAAAGACAAATCTTAGTCGTGAAATGTTTTCTGGTTTCAGACATGCATTTTTCTTTCCCAAATTCATATGGATAAATAGACAAAATTTCCCTTTGAACATATAAGCAGTATCACATCTTTCTCTTCAAATTATCAAATTACACTTTTCTCACAAAAACAGGCATTGGCATGGAAAAGAGGTGAATAAATAATCAGACCTACTTGATGGGCAGTGTCCTCAAATGAGGACACCTGTGAATCAGCCAATTTGGTTGGTACTTAAATTACATTACAAATTAAATAAAATTATGATTTAAAACCTCAGGGATATTGTAAAAAAATTGGTGACTGATTTTGATAAAATTTCAATACTAAAAAGGTCAAAAGTTTCCAAATTGGAGGCAAAAAATCAATGTATACTTAGCATAAAATTAATGCCATAAAAGGAGTGAAAATTGCTCATGTTTTCATCCGTTTTTCTAAAACGTGACTAAATGCTATGCTTCATACAGTTTTTGAAATTTTAAAGCCAATTGATATTTTTTAATAATTTTTAAAAACATTGATTTCCTTTTTTGCAACCACTGTATCTGAGGGGGTTAAAACATGAAATTAAAATATTGTTGAATAAATTAAATAAAACTTTCTTTAACCCTTTGTCACATACAAATTTAAATTTTTTGAATTTTTTAAAATTATGTAATTAATTTGCATACATAGGGTCTAAGGAGAATAAAAATACCTTTAAAAACTTTATAGTAGATTGTGCCCCATTGTGGGTGGTGGTTTCAGAGTGATACCACCACACACCTATAACTTTTTTTTTCTAATAAATAATGAAACTTTTGAATTTACTTTGAAACATAATTATTCATTGTTCATATATGGAAATACAAAAACATTCCATATTAACAATTAAAATTATCTGCACCATCTTAAAACATGAAAAAAAATTTAAGATTCAATAATGGGGGTAAAGATGCAAAAATAGTTTCTTACAACATGGGGGGAAAAATGGGGGAAAATTATACTATTTAATAATCAAGAAAGGGATGCAAAAATAATTTTCTGATTGACTTGATTTAATTGACTGATTATCTATGTTTGAAATTTCTGCTGATGGTCCAGTTTCTGAATCAAAATCATTGGCACATTATTCCCTTTTTTCCTCCTGCCAATGGAATTGGAAGCAAAGGACTTGGTAAATTTATATCTTCAGGTTCATCAACATTTGCATCTTCTTCGTCACTTTCAATTATTTAGGAATATGAATATCCTTCAGTACCTCTGTCACTTGACCCTACAGAATCTGTGTTGGATGGAAGTTACTGAAGCAAGGTTAGTGCCTCAGGAAGATCAAGTCCTCTAAGAGGCATTTAGACAAAATAAAATCAATACTTCAAGCTGTGAAAAAGCTTAATTTTTAAATTAACTCTTTAAAAACTAAGAAAATTATATTTCATAAGGGAATAGATTTAACATCACCAAAATATAACTGCTTGCTTAGACAAAAAGAACACATCTGATCTGGAAGAATTTCAACCTCCCTATAATCCTTACCTCAATATAAATAGATTCCTTACCCACAAAACACATGGCCAAACCCCTATAAATTATCACCCTCTTGAATTACTGAGACAGAGAGGCATAGGAAAGAAGAAACATGTTTCTTCTAGTGGTTGCTGAAAGAGAGTAATTGCCTTGTATTGCATGCTCTAGATGTGCAGTGGTATTTCTCTGAAACCATCTAAAAAAAGTCAAGTTTGGTGAACTTTTCTTTCATTATTTGATTTGAAAAAAAAAAAAAAATTGTACCTTACAGGTGCCTACATACAACAAATTTATGGGCACATTTAGAATTTTTTTTTTGTTGTTGTTGTTGTTGCTATGTACTTGCAGGAAAAAAATTGAATAGAAAATATGTGAAAACAGCGTTATAAATAATGCATTTTTCTGTTGGTAAAAATAAAATTAAGTAATGTGTTGACATCTACAGGCAATTATTAAAGATAAAATATTATTTTTCTACTTTCGGTTTCGCTGCGGAACCACTGGATTAACATGTGCATTGATTAAGTATTCAGACAGCTGCTAGCTATGAGATGAAGTGATCTTTGTTGTTTGAAAAATTTTAAGCCAGAAAGGTATTTACTAGTGTTGCCATTAATGGTATGTTCAAAAGTAGAATCAACAAATAATATTGTTTTCAACTCATTTGATATTGAATAAAAATTTCTTTTTCCACCACCATTTTTTTAATATAAAAAAGTTAGTGAAAATAAACATTTTCAGTAAACATTTTAAACAATACTGACTAAACAAACTTCAAATATCATTTGCCAAATGGTTTGCTATTTACCAATCAAATTTTTTTTATATAATTTTGCTAGACACATTTTCCATTTGTAATTTAAAAAAATATTTTAGTCTCAAATATTAATATATTAAACTCTATCTACACATTTGTGTCCCATACATTTAATTATCACAGTTACGGATTTTTATCATTAATATAATGTGAAAACTAGCCATTATGTATCATTTATATATTCAATGCACTACATGGTAAATTACATATTTAAAATTAAATAAAAAAAACTCCAAGAAAAGAAAAAAATTTCATTTCTTGTATTGAAAAAGATGATAGGCAAAATTCCTTTCCATAATGTTTATTGGCATCACTAACAGTATTTAATAGCCCAAATTCAATCTTGGATTCATGCAGATGTCAATACTTGACTATACATATTCTTAATTCTTCAAATCTTGCATTTGTTTCATGAATATTCTAATTTGGGAAAATTTACTACTAAATAATGAGTTATGTATGTATTGCAATAATAATCATTTAATAAACTTTTCTGTTATGTTTCATTGCCTAGATGTTGAAGAGAAATGCTTAATGCTTTTAAAATAACATATGTGTTTTTGCGGCTTGATTTCGTTTTTTAATCTTGAGATATATTCTAGGAAAATGATAGTTTGAATGATATTTTCTCTTTAATTACTTTAGTGAATATTTAATTTTAACTTTTCTTCAAATAGGTGAACCATGATTCACAATCTAATGTGCACAATGCTGCAAGTGATGCTTTGTGCAGTGCTTTAGTGGTTGTGGAGGTATATTTTATTTTTATGTCATGTATTTATTAAATTTTTTAAAATAATTTCATAATTTTTTTAAAATTTATTCTTTATACTTCTGTTTATTTGAGATATCCCAGATTATTGATGTTTGATATTATTTGTGTTTTTCTATCTGAGTCCATGACATGTAACTTATCTGTTTTCTTCTTTAGTTACATGAACATTTGACAAACTATTTTTTAAAAAATTTTCAATGCATAAATAAGTGTGTATTATAAATTGTTTAGTTTTAAGTCTTATTTACTTTACTGAATGTTGTCTTCTTTGAAAGTATTATTAACTTGCTTTTATCATCATATATAGACAATTGCTGCAATAGTTTAAAAAAATATTTTCTAACTAATCTAAGGAAGTTTTTTTTCTCTTTTGATTAATGTAAAAATTCTTAATGACATCATATTCAAAAAAAAATTTTTTTTAAGTATAAAAAGATATTTTTCACAAACTATTATTTAAATTTTCATACTTTTTTCTAATTATTAGTCTACAATTATTTTTATATGTACACATGTTGAAATTTTTTAAAAACAAAAACATAGTTTGTGAAATCACCTATATCATTACCTTTTTTTAAAAATTTGCTGTCATGACAAATTATGTAGGATGCCAGTTCACATCAGGCTCTTGCTACATTACTATTCCAAGGTGTTTACACATTTGTTGAAGCTTATAATATATCAGTTGCTCGTGAAGACACAGATAAGTATGTCTGAGACTTGTATGTTTACTACTTTTTTTATTTATCAATAAAAGCTTTTAAAATAATAAAATTCTTACTAATACAATACATTACAAATTAATATTTCTCTTATATTTAGAGATAATCTGTGACATTTAAATTTTATTTCTAAGCCTTCCAAATCCAACTTGTATCAGTTTATGAAATGCTTTTGAATTTAAATGATTGTGTAAGATACTAACTATGTTTATAATGCAATATGTGAAATTAATTAAAGAAAAAAGAATTTTTGTGATTCCTGTCTTTAAAATCATTTTTGAGATGGTAAATGTTTTCTTAAATATTTTTAAAATACTGTAAGATTTCCTATTTCTAAAATTTTAGTTTCTGCTTCTTTTAAAACTTTCACTTTATATGAAGAATATTCATTTATTACTATTTCCTAAATTCTTCTCACTTACAAAAATAATATAGTATTAACCAATATTGTATTTCTTTCTTAGATCTGTGAATTACTGTAGAATATTTACAGAATTAGCTGAGTCATTCCTCGAAGAAATGGTTACATCGCCCAATGCTGTATGTAATTTGATAATATTTTTTGTAATCCTGTATAGTAAAAACAATTTTTGCATTGTTAAAATATTGTTTGAAGAGTTGAATAGTTTTTATGTGGAATTTCGTTAATTCATAAATAAATGCTTTTATCTGTGTTTCTGAAAAAAATTGCACTTCTCATTTAACATTCATTGGATATAGGTAAATAAATATGAACCTTTTGTCTTTTAAATGTTCATTTATTTGCATGGCTTATCTTTTATTTTATTTTTAATAATGTTTATAATTGTTCTTCATGTTTGAAGTTTAATATGCACTTAGAATTACATTAATGAATTTTCATAAAACTAATTTTTTATATTATACTATTATTTTTCTTTTAGGGGTTTGGTAATCTACAAACACTTGATTTATTATTGATTTGCGTTGGACATCATGACTTTGAGGTAATTATTTCATATTGGCAACAAAGTAAAGACTTATTTTTATTTTGTACTTTATTTTTCTGTTTGAAAATTTTACATTATTATAAGTAATTTTTTTATTCCAGGTTGCTGAAATAACATTCAATGTATGGTACCGGCTATCAGAAATGTTATATAAAAGAAATGATGATGCTTTGAATAGTATATTTGAGCCTTATATTCAACGATTAATTGTTGCCTTATGTCGGCATTGCCAACTGGACTCAGATCATGTAAGTTTTCAACATTCATATAGAATTTCTTTTTATATCACATGCATATATATTTTTGTTCCAATTTCTAATTAGTGTTCTCATCACTGGCATTAATAATTCAAATGTGTAAACTAATTCTTTTTATAATATGTTTTTGATTGTATCATTTTGATGTATTACTTTTTAATTTTATTCTAACATTTTTATTAGTAAAAATTCCATTTATTTTTTTAAAACTAAATTGTGTTTATTCACGCTTTAAATTTTGGAATTTGATTTAACAGGAAGGAGTACCAGAAGAAGGTGATGACTTCAGTGAATTCCGTCGACGTGTATCTGATTTAATTAAAGATGTTGTATTCATCATTGGTTCATCAAAATGCTTCCAGCAGGTAATTTTCTCTTATAAATCTCTTTCCTTTCATTATTAAAAATAAATTTTTAATGTCATATTTTAATTTTATTTGCATTGGCATAGTAACCTTTGTTTATATTTTGTAATTTTCTTTTAAAACTATAATATTTCACAAATATTTGGACCAAGAATTATATTTCTTGTTAAAAATAAAATATTAAATTACAAAATTAGTTGGCATTTTCAATGTTTACACAAATTTAATTGAAAAGGATTTTTTTTTAAATCTGTCTTAAATTTTTTGATATTATTTATGGTTTTTATTTAAAGCATATTTTTAAAGGTGCAGAGTATTGTGTGACAGTGGCTTTAAAAAAATACTTAAAAAAAAAATGCATCACTTGATTCCCCCCCCCCCCATTTTGCACCAAGATATGGTTCTTCCCTCTTGAACTTTATTATTGTTTTTTTGTTTTTTGTGAAAATTGTCACTTATTAATAGACAGCTTTATTAATTTCTGAAATGTATAATCTAATTTTTCTGTATTTTTTAAAGGCTAAAGTGGTTTTTCTGTTTTTGCATATGAATTATGAATTTCTTTTTTTGCTTATGAACTGCAGTTCTGTAATAGTGTTCTACAAATAGGCTAAAAAGGCATTTTTGAAATGATTCTTTATAATTTGAATATTAATAAATGTAAGATAATAAAGTATTGCTTCATCTTCTGAAGAGTATTATCACAAATACATTGGAAGTATTATTTTATAAAAAAAAAAATGTTTTTACTATGAGATTATTTATTTTCAACTTCAACATTTTCTATTCCAACATTTAGATGTTTGAAAACTTATGTAGCCAGGGAAATTCTGCAACTTGGGATTCATCGGAAGCTTCATTGTTCATTATGGGAGCAGTTGCCAAAAATATAGTTCCGTAAGTACCTGTTGTATCCCCCAGTATGTTAAAATGCAAGTGATAATTGTGACATAAATTAATGCTTGTTTTCCTTAATAAGAGTTTGTTCAATTGAATTTCCCTATTAATTTAGAATTAAGTTTTTACTTTTTGGATTTTGCAGTGTTCTGGATTGTGCAATCATTATAATTCTCAAATTTTGTCTCAGAGCAAATGCATCACTCAGTAGTTATATTTATGCAGTTTTATAACTGCATGCAAAATCTATATGAATAATGATAACTTAGAACAATATTTCATAGTTTTTTCAAAAAGAAAACTTTGAAATATTGTTTATTTACATAAAACAAATCATGTAACAGAAAAGTTTAATTTTTTTTTTCTATCAAAAAATTCTGCTTCACTTCTTTTTAAACCAGACATTATTGTTAACCCTCTGACTATTCAATTTGTAAACCAAAATAATTTTTTTTGCATATTTTAAGATTATGTATGTATTGGAAGATCAAAAAATGCATTTTTTTCTTTCTTTCAATATTTTTTATATAGATTTTTATCATGAAAAAACTTGTAGTGGTAGCTTTATAAGCCAGATAACATACTCAAGACTGAGTGATCACTTTTAGTCTTGTGGTCATGTCATCTGGCTACCATCCATAAGGTCCCAGGTTCGATCCTAGCTATCGCCAATAGCAACATTGGTGACCTAGGACGATGAAAATAAACAAAAAACGCAACCTTCATTCAGCTGTTGTAGCGCCCTCTATCCGAAGTTGCCAGAAAAATCAATTTCAAATGTTATCACCAAAAACATTTTTTTTTAAAAAATTTCATTGAATTGCAGTTAATTTCCATTTATTATATAATATGAAAAGATAATGTATACAATTTATGGAGGAGAAATCTTCACATCAATTTTGCATCACTGTCTAACTCTTTGCAAGTTTATTGAATCATGATCAGAGTCATTGCTATTTGAGGAGCAGTTTGTAAAATCTATATCACAATCGCTATCAAAACTAAAATTACTTCCAGAATCTGATAAGTTATCAAGAATATTCTCTGTCAATGGATGAATGGTTACTAGCAGCCACTTCTGTAAGAAAAGGCTGCAGAAAGTGAAATTTGAGCGCTAATACCATATGCCTTCCAATGCCGTAATTTAGGGAACAACCAACAATATCTGTTGATCAAAACATAAACTAAATGTCTAATACTGTATATAATTTATTATAAACAGGATGCGCTCCTCAATAAAGTAAGAAAAGTACATGTCTGCGGAAATTGGATGATGTGCAGATTTTGCTACATTTGAGTTGCCCATGGAAATCACAGGATGAGCAGCTAGAGGGTTAATAAAGATTATAAATAAATTTTGTTCTAGTTTTGTAGATTGCAAAAACAGCAGCAGCAAATTATCAATGTATTAAAATTCATTCTTTTCAGCTCCTTGTGTTCAACATTTATTAATATGTACATTTTATGTTTAGTTTAAAACTTGCAGGTTTTAATAGAAAGCCATAACTAAAACTAAACTGCCTTTCTTATCAAAACTTTGAGTTAATAAACAAATGATATAAATGCAGCAGTTCTAAAAATTTAAATCACCATGTAAAGCTGATTGGAATTATGCTGATATATATATATGTAACATTTTATTTAATGTATTTTTTCAGTATATGAATTTTCTTTTAGTGATGAAAGTAGAATCGTTCCTCGTGTTGTGGAAGCCATTTTAAATTTGCCAGAAGCTTCACATGTTGCTGTTAGATATACCAGCACTTACCTGCTGGGAGAACTTTGTGATTGGATTGAAAAACATCCACATTATCTAGGTATCTATCTATAATAATAATTATAATAAAAATAAAGAATAAAACTAAATTGGTCACTAGCAGGCCTTTGTTCCATTTGAGATTGTTAATTTAGGTTTCATGTATGATAATTATTTAAAACATACTTTATTAGCCTCTGTATTAATTTTATTAAAGCATACCTGAAACGTTTACTTTTGTGCATATTTTATTTATTTAATTGCTTAAAAGGTTTCTGTTCTTGTAGTTTGTTATTGCTATAGTGATTGTAATTTTTTTATTATTCATCATGAATCTGGAGAGGAAATACTGCTATCAGCGATGAATAATTTGCAATATCTAATAAAATTTCATTCCCTGCATTGAGTGCATTTTGTGTTGAGTTGTAGTAATACACAGCTTCTAATGAATAGAAGAGGGTAGGGAGGAAAGAAAGAACTTTGGTTTTGGTGTATATTAAACTAAGAAATTGAAATTGGGTTTAAGCTTTTGTTATTAGGTTATTGGAAATGAAATGACATTAATTCCCTCTTCTAGATTGTATGTTAAAAAAAGGGCATAAAAGCAATGTGAATTTATTCAAGGAGAATTGCAAAATATATCTTAGAAATCATATATATTTAATATAACATTCATTTACATATCTGTGCTCTATATTAAATTAGTGAAGTATGATTTTTTTTTTTTTAGATCCAACTTTAAATTTTTTGCTGTCATGTCTGCAGAACAAACCTTTATCAACAGTTGCAGCTACAGCATTACAAAATATTTGTGCCACCTGTAAAAAACAAATGGGTTCACATTTCAGTGGTTTATTACAGATTATTCAAGCAATAGACACAATTTACCTTTCAAATGATGCAACAGTTGGTCTTTTGAGAGGTAAGTTAACATTTTTGTTTTTAGAAACTATTAAAATATTTTTAAAAGACCAAAATTAAGATTTTTGTACTAATTTAACCCTTTGAGTGACTAATTACTTTGAATAGGATTTCTCAAAAATATATCACTATCTATCAAAAGATTACTTCAAAAAAATATATATATCAGCTTCACACAAGAGAGTGTCCAAAAAAGAAAGAAGCATTTTTCACTTCCCTTCCTTCCCAGCTGTGAGTTACCAATTAACCCAGTGGGGAAAGTTGTTTATAATCTATCTGGCTATCTTATCTTACTGAGTGATTCTCTCCTCCTTTTTTCACTCCCCAACTTCTTTATCATATTAGCAATATGTAGTTCCAAGCTAAATTTTGGTCGAAATTGGGTGTTCAAAAAACTGTCACATTTTGGAAAGGAAAAAAATATTTTCCATTTGAGTTCTTAAAATTTTCATGTCATTAAATTGACTATTGCATATCTTTTTTTTTTATACCAACATTTTTGCAAAAGACACTATGCTACAAGTTATCTTTTCATTAAAAATATACAGAAACAGACAAAACCATTTAGAAATGTAAGTGCACTAAAATCATACTACACAATTACACTTTTTCTGCAAATAATTTTGTAATATTTATTTTTATTTATTTATTTTATTTATTTTTATGGACACATTTAATTTTCAAAACTTTTATCGCCAATTTTTTTTCTTCTGTAGACGTAATTTAAGATGTCTTTTCCACTGAGAGGTGAAGAGCTTACATCTTAATTATAACATCTCACCAATTAATGTCGTTTCTTTTTTATAGAGAAGTATATGCTTTGATAATTCTTTGACAAACTTCTCGAAGCTGTGTATTCAAGCTTTTGGAATTTATATAAAAGCTTGAAAATGTCATTTAAGGTCATTCTTACATTTAATAACAATAGGATCTTTCAATTTTAAGTGTAAAATTGAAAGATATTTTTCAAGGAAATTAAAAAGGGGTGAAAAAAAGAAAATTAACTAAATTTTTTGAAAATTTGAAATTGGTTGTTGAATTTTTAGTGAGATATGACGCAATATTAATTGCATTTCACTCACAGTAGTGTTTGTTATTTATTTTATATAGAATGAGTCTTAGGGTCTTAGTTATCTAAATATTTCCATGAAATAAAGAAAAACGCTTTTGTAAAAATAATCAATCGCTGTTGTTTTAATATAGTTTTTTTTTTTTTTTAATCTTAATAACTTTCTCCCTATTTTGAATAAAAAGGATTTGTCACTTTTAATGTAGTCAAGAATATGTTTTTAGCAACTTAGCAACCTTAAAAATTGATTTTACAAATTTTCATCCTAAATTTTTAAGTTGATTCTTCAAACAAATTTTTAAAATTTTTTCCTAATTCTAAGAATTTTATCTCAAAGAAACTGAAGTACCAGGTTGAGAATAAGTTCCACATATTTAATGTTTTTTTAAATTTATATATTGTTCTAAAATCTACAGCATATTTGAGTGATTCATTTATCACATACTGAATGCAGAAGTAGTACAGTGGTTAATATATGGAATACTGTATTTTAATCACGAACAGAATCGGGTGAAAATCCAAAATTAAATTTAATAAAGTATTGAAAATTTAATTTGCATTGAGCATTTTATTTCTATTTTCAAGTCAGTGTTCATTTTATTATAATTGTTACTCTCACGGTCTCTGTTTCTTCATGTTTCTTGGAATGAGTCGCTAAAACATTTAGAAACATTTTAAACATTTAAAGAAGATTTTTTTTTTTCAAATGTAATTTTCATAAATATTTTGAAACTGTTAGTATGACATCATTTGAAATTATAGAAATATTTTTTAAAGATCAGTTTGTGTTTTACTGCACTTCTACTGAAAAAAAAATATTTTTAAGCCATTTTTTGATAGCCTTGATTTTTATTCTAAACAGAGTTGAAGTTTCAGAAAATAATGCAAATATCTATCAAATATTTTTACCATTGATTTCTGTCTTTACAACATGCTTATATATATACATATATATATATTCTTGACTATTATACTATATGTACTATTTCCCATCCTTTATTTCTCTTGCAATTTGATAAGGTATTATGATTGTATCTTCTTCAACTGAAAAAATCTTTGCACTGTTATGCTGTAATATTATTGTGACCTTTTTTTGCTGTCGCATATTATTGAAATACTTTTCTTTTCATATTGAAGAAAACACTATTTAATTTTTTTGACAAATTAATGTAGTTACAAATTTCTTTTTTCTTGCGAAATGTAATCTTATGATGAATAAGTTTTCTTAATAGACAAATTAGCCATATTTCTATGCGTGTAATTAATAAATGCAATCTATTGTAAAAACTGTCGTTTTTATGATTATCCATAAAGTACAAAGATTCCATCCTTACAAAGATATGATTTTAAAATTAGTTTTTCATTTTTTAGCAGCAAATGTTATATGCAATAAATATTATAGTTGTTACCAAATCTTATTATAAATAATAGAAAATGCTCTAAAAAGTTGGACATCTTAAGTCTGAATCTAATTGAATTTCCTTTTCATGATAAAAGATTATATTTTTGTTTTTAAAATTAAAAATGCATTTTACATTTAAACTATTATATATGTCCTAACATCTGATTATCTCCTTATTCAGGAACTGCACTTATTCTTGGTCAGATGCCTCATGACAAAATCACTGATGGTTTAATGGAGCTTTGTAAAACTCAGACAACACCTTTATCTCAAGTAAAAATATTCACTAATTTGTTGTTTCATTTATGTAATTAGTTCTAATTTTATTATTAATAATAATTTTTTTTAAGTTGCTAGTATATGATTAATGCTAATTACTTACTACATAAAGATTTTCATAAAACATCAATTTAATGCTTCATTGATGCTACAAAAGAAAAGAAAAGAAAAGGTTTGTGGAAAGTTTTTGGTGCACTTTATCATTTATCATATTTATTTATTATTTTTAAGCATCTAATGTGTGTATATATATATATATATAATGAATTGAACTTTAGAAGTATGATAACAGAAGTATTAAAATTGCAGGACATCTTCTACATATGAACCACATATTTATGATTTTATCTATTAGTTTCAAAAAATTAAACAAATATCTAAATAAATGAATTTTTATTGAAGAGATAAAAATAAGATAATCATCACATAAAAAGTTTCGTATTTCAAAATTTATTCTCAATTCAGTGGTTTGTTAAACTAATTATGAAGGGATTCCAAATTATTTTTACTGTAATAGAAAGAATATAGGTATAGGAAGTTTTAGATATGTATGTACAAACGGCAAAAATTCATGTATGCATCAGTTAAACGAAGAAAATAATTCAAAGGGTGTGAAATAGTGACGTAGCCAGTATCGGGAATGATACTCTCTGTATTTGTAAAATGTGTTATGGTATTAAGTTTCAAGACCTAATAATAGGATTATCCAGTACTGCCTTGCTTTCTTGTAAAATTGAAGGAATATTATAGTATTCAGTCTGGGCTAAGCATAACTTTATATAATTCATTTAAATGGCAATCTTCCATTTACAATCTATCAACTAATTACATTGTTCATAATTTAATTTTGCAAAAGTTCAATTCTTCAATTTTGATTATTCTGGCATAAAATACTAATTAATAATTGCATTTTTCATAAACAGTGTCTGCAGTAATTTTATTCAGTAATGTTATGTTTGGTCTCTTCCATTGGTTGAGTAGTAAATTTGATTTGGTAAAGTTAATATCAAATGGAAGATTTATACAATAAAATATATAAAATTGAATTGAGTGAATTTAAAATAAATTTTAAATTCATTCTTGTTCAAGTGTGAATTTTTTATAGCTATTAAAGGAAGATAAAAGTGTTGTAAAAGAAGGAACTAAGACAGATCCAGCAGTATGGTTGGACAGATTGGCTGCTATTTTTAGGTAAGGCTATCTTTTTCTAATTCTTGATGATGTAGCTTTTAATGTATGTAGTTTGTATATTCATTTTTTAAAAACTTAAATCTTGAAAAATGGTTAGTTTCACTTCTTAAATAGTACTTTGTTGTAATTTTTAAATGTCAGCCAGTTTATATTAAATATGTCTTTTTAATTGAATGTGTATTCTAGGTATACAACTCCCTCCATAACTAATGGCCAAATGCATCCATGTCTGCCTGTAATTGAAAAAGTATGGCCTTTGTTGTCCGAAACCTGTGGAAAATATCAAGCAGATGTTCGAATAATTGAAAGATGCTGTAGATGTATTCGTTTTGCTGTTAGATGTGTTGGAAAGCAATCAGTTTCCTTACTTCAACCTCTTGTGACACAAGTTAATAGAATTCATTTTTCTCATATACATTTGTATTTTTTTAATGCAGTTTTTCTTAACTGAGACGAGAAAATCTTATATATCATTGTAATTGGCTTTAGTTCCAAGTTTAAATAATTATTTTGAAATTTATATTTTGAGGAGAAAAAAAAAGTCATGTTGAATTTAATAGTTGACACCAAATACATAAAGTCATTTTAAAGGAATTGTGATTAAAAAAAAGATATTAAAAGTAAATTTAGATTTTTTTTTTTTTTTTTTTAAAAAAAAAGAAACCTTCATCTATTTTTTCCTTCTCAATTTTAATTTCAAAAATAATGCTCAATTTTAATGCATTATTCAGTATTGTCCAATAATCATTATACTCTTAGATTAAATGCTCCAAATTTTATAATTATGTATTACAATATCATGATAAAGTACTGTAATTGATTCATAAATCGATATATTTTTAATTATAGCATCTATTTTTTCCCCATTTTATAGAAAATATTGTATGTTCCTCATCTTGTAGGAAAAAATTATTTTACTGCTAAATCATATGAATTGGTATTAGTATCAAATGAAGTAGAGGATTTTAGTAGTGTTTTGTTTCTGATTTGGGTGTAGAATTTCCTTTTAAGAACTAAATGTCATATATATATTCCCCTTTGAATATTTTTAAAAACATCAGTTTAGGATACTTTTTAACATATGTATGTAGCATTACTTGTTACATTTTGACCATACATATAAAATAATTTCTTATCTATTAAAATTTAAACTTAAAAGTACTTTTACTTCTAAATTACATGAATTGCTCATGTTGGTTAGGATGTAATAGTATTCATGTAGACTTAAGAAATTCTTACCTAAAGTATCTAAAATGAGGAGTCCATTTTTAAAACTTTTTAAACATTATAAATTTGCTCTTTTAACCTTTTTTTTTTTTTTTTTTTTTTTTTTGCTGTGCATTTTTTCCATTAGTCATAGAGGACTCATTCACAGCATCAAGAATTACATTTGTATTTCTTCTTCAATCCTTGCAAA
Organism: Argiope trifasciata; assembly: GCA_026543055.1. Lineage (NCBI taxonomy): Eukaryota > Metazoa > Arthropoda > Arachnida > Araneae > Araneidae > Argiope > Argiope trifasciata. The sequence continues at coordinate 4,672,856 of JAPMOQ010015914.1, forward strand.
TTTACCAATAAAATAAAAATATGACTTTTTATATTTGGATGCATTTCATTCAAGACTCTGGCACACAAACATTTATCAAAGATTTTGTCTACCACTTAAACTATTTTAAATACAAAATTAATCTCTATGGTAAATCATTTCAGATGGTACAAATTTATCAAGTCCATCAACATTCCTGTTTCCTTTATTTGGGAAGTGTTCTTGTGGATGAATATGGCTCTGAACCTGGATGTATTGCAGGTTTATTGGATATGTTACAGGTAAATTCTTTTTGAATAAACTTTATTATTTTACATATATGTCTATGTTTAAATATCTTCGTGAATTTGTTTTTTAATATTAAAGTATTTCTAATAAAATGTGAACTATGCATTTTATTTATTGATATTTAACAGTTTACTTTTATATCCCTAATGAAGTTTCCAGTAAGAAATTTATTATTCCTATAATTATATAGTAGACTTGAAAAATTATGCTAATAAATTATTGATAGCAATTTTGCTTCAAGATTGAGTGAATCATTTTACTTTTTAATAATGCATATTTTGATTTTATCTTTTGATTTTGAATGTTAGGCATTGCAAGGCACTGTACTCATCATGTTAATAAAATTTTTGTAGATTATTTTTCTTTTTTATTTATTATTTTAGCTTAAAAAGACTTTTTTGGACCCATTTTATGGTATCATTTTAAACATACTGCATAAATTAACTCTAGTATCCAGAATGGATAGTGATGGATATAGATTTGTTTATGTTTATTTCTAACCACATTTACTCATGCAAACTTATTGAACTTTGAAAAAAAAAATCATCGAATATTTCTGGAAAACTAAGTATAATTTTTTACTAGCTTTCCACATTTAATTATTTGATTTCCCCCTGGTATTAGTTTATATTTTATTCAATCAATTCCTGGCCAAAAATTAGATATTTATATGTTTATACTTATCTAGTGAATTA